>CM071925.1:77019313-77243195 GCA_016081115.2 Rehmannia glutinosa | reverse complement strand
TGGAACTCTCTAGCTCATGTATCGGTAGTAGTTCGGCTAAGCCAGAAAGAAATTCAATTCATGTAGGAGCCATCCATAAGGAAATTCTCCTAGTAAAGGTAATGCAAGTACCGATAGGCGAACTATTTCGAACCCTGGGATTCTATTAAATTATTGGCCTTTCCTTTCAGAATATAGGTGGGCGGATAGGTTCGACTAGTTTGGTTTATCAAAGGACGAGGCGTGAAGATCCCACCGGCGCCTTCTACTTCTAATAGGCCATGAACTAGACCCAAATCATTCTCAACGAGTCCATAAGAAGTGATCCCATTTTTTTCATCGGGTCCGGTAGAGACCAAAGATCTTGAGCGACCAATCCGGCAAAGCTAGTATCCGGCCTAAAGCTCTTGAACTAGAGGGGGAAAAGCGTTGCTAAAGTTATTCCGATTGCTTTTATAATTAGACCAAACCTGAGGGATAATTTTGTAATTATCCCATAACATTGTTTAGGCTCAACCAGATCCATATTTCTTTCCAAGGACAACCGTTGGCCGTTTATCATATTTCGGGAGTACACAGCTACCGAAACACCACTCATGAGAAAATTTCTGACAAAGCTGAGAAGCCTCTCTGAAGGGGCTTGGAAGTTAAACATTTGATGGGATAGTAGAAATTAAGGGTAATTTAATAGTATGTGGCACATTTGCAAAACTGGGGTGGATTGTTGGGATTTTCATAATTTATTTTTTTCTAGTTAACATTTTTAGCATTTGAGGACATTCTAGTTATCTAAAAATTGTGTATTAATTTATTTAACATTAAAAGACAAAATTATTTTTTTAGTCCTTTAAGTGGAGCCACTCGGAGATTTAGTCCTTTTTTTTTCTCAACTTTGAGTTTAGTCCTTTAAATGGACAAAATTCGGACTTTTAGTTCTGTTACCTGCTATAATAGGTAAATGTTACCTGCTAGTGGATTTTCTTTAATTCAAACTTTAAATAAAATTTTAAAAATAATAGAATATTATCCATGATAAAAAAATGAGTTTTAATTTATACTTTAATTTTTATTTGAATTGTGAATTTCATATTTAGAACTAAAAAAAAAATTTATTTCCTTCAAATATTTTACTAAAAAAAATCTTTTACTAAAACTATAAATAAAATAAAAATAGTGTACAATATTAATAATTTCATATTTTATAAATATTGAAATTATTTTAAAAAGAAGAAAATACTATTAAAATATTTTATATTTATAAATAAAAGTATACTTAAATTACAAATATATAAATATTAACAAATTATACATTTTCTCAAAAAGTACAAATGGTTATTCAAACTTTAAAAATATTAAAATAAATATTATTTCTATTTCTATTTATTTATATTTTTCTTTTGTTTTTAATCAAACATTATATATTATTAGTACTAATAATTACCAAGTACTAATAATTAGTTATTATAATTACCAAGTACTAATAATTATTTTCAAGTATACTGTATATATATGTATGTTATGCATACGTATGTAACATGTGTATTTTAATGTATATGCGTATATATATATATATATAATGTTTGATTAAAAATAAAATAAAAATATAAATAAATAGAAATTGAAATAATATTATTTTAATATTTTTAAAGTTCGAATAACCATTTATTCTCTTTGAAAAGATGGATAATTTGTTAATATTTATATATTTATAATTTAAGTATACTTTTAGCTAGAAATATTAAATATTTTAATAATTTTTATTATTTTTAAAAATAATTCTATATTTATAAATTATGAATTTATTCAATATTATAAACTATTTTATTTTATTTATAGTTGAACTGAATATATTTCCAATAACTATATGTGAATTTTATATTTTTATTATTTTTAAAATCAATAAGTAACTTAAACCAAAAAAAGGAAATACAGAAAAATATATTTTTTTGAAATAGTTTTAGTAAAAAATATTGTTAGTAAAATATTTGTAGGAAATAGATTTTTTTATTTCTAAAATATGAAATTCACAATTCAAATAAAAAATTAAAAATATAAAATTAAAACTTATTTTTTTATCATGGATAATATTCTATTATTTTTTGTCAAAATTATTTTGTAAGATTTTGATGAATGCCATGTAAAACTTAAAATAGGAAGTTGGCACCCCATTTTTGTTGTAAAATGCATTGTAAAAGATAGGGTTGGTCGAGCCGAGTTAAGTCCGCCTATGCCTAAACATGCAAGAAGACAACCAAGACTAGAAGGAGACTCACCGAGGCAAATTGAGTATGGCAAAGAAGAGAAGACGTGAACTCGATCAAGGTGCAACTAAGATGCAAAGTGAAGTATCAATCAAGTCAACTCAAGACAGCCAAGTCTCAAGGTTGAAGTGACAAAAGTCATCAATGATTGGAAGCCGACTCAAGTCACCTGGGGATGTTAAGAAAATGCAAAGTCAAGACAATCGAAAGAGATCCGCCGCAGAAATCAAGAGAATTACTTAAACAAGTAATACCTCCATATCGCTTTTCTTGAAATGCTTAGTTCAAGAAGCGTGCAAAAGGAATAAACCAATGGAAGACCGCACCATGTCGAACTTTGAAAAAGTCAAGAATCATACATACGAGGAAATGGAAATTCCAAGGACTGCAACAAGACAAGCTAACGACCACAAGTGACTTACAAAAATAAGCCTATCTCTTCAACGGGCAGATTTTTGAAAGATCACTATAAAAGACCGAGGAATAACTCGAGAGAAGGTTACCTCAACCATGAACATTCAAGCAAACATTTGAATCAGAACCTAAGATATTCTCAAATTATTCAAGATCAATCCTCAAGCCTACATTACGAAGGAAATCAATCCAACACTCACTTGTGAAGGAAAGATAACTTCAATCGAGTTGAAGAGAAATTTTTGAAGAATCAAGGGGTCTACATTCCACGAGGATTGTAGGAAGGTTCAAGGTCGAACCAATCTCAAGTTTTTGGAGGGCTTCGTGATCAAATCCAAGAAGCTTGAGCAATTGGGTCAGTAGTAGCAAGGCAAATGCCTGTGAAGAAGCCGAGTCCACGTGCCACCAAGGCATCTCCAGATCGAGTCCCAAATGATCAAGTCACCGTGTGATCAAGACTTGTATCCGGGATCAAACCACTCAGTATATTGATCAATACTTAGTGGATTCCTCCAGAGTTGGAGAAGAGAGGAGTAGAAGAATTACCCCATCTTCGAACCTCTATAAAAACTTATTGTGTCATTTATATTTCAAAGACTTTAATTTCTCGCATCTTATTTTATCTCACGATAAATTTGCTATCCAATTGATAATCAATCGAAAAGCTAAAACCAAGTATTAAAACAAACTTAACCAAATTCAAGGGTGTTAAGTCTTCCATAAAACAAATCACAAAGAGAGTTAAGTCTTTAATCAAAACAATTGAGTTATTCTATCAACAAATTGATGAGTCCGCTGAGTGACTAACTCAACGATTAATCAACTTAGCCGTCCATCAAGGACACAAATCAGAAGTATTAACTCGAATATTTAAAAGGACTAATTTAAAAAGTTGGCAAGGTTTATTCAACCCCCTTCTAAACCTTACACTCACACCTCTTGGGACCTACAAGTGGTATCGAGCGGTTGGTTTATTGAGCCTTCCACACTGGTTATCAACTAGATCTCCAAATTTTTCAAAGTCCTGTTTTAGTACTTGATCTCTCAAAACTCTTTTTACCAAAAAAGTTATTATCATGGAAGCAAATTTGACACGCATCCCTATGTTCACAATTGAAGAATTTGATGATTGGAAAATTTGTATGCAGTGCTCATCTATCGGCATTACATGATGAGATGTGGATAGTGATAGAGGATGGGCCACCGCAAATTTTAAAAGTAAACACAAAATTGTAAGGAGAGTTGCAAAATTAAGGTGAAGAGGATGTTGCTCCTGCACTGCCTATGGTTGAAAACCAAGAGTCGAATGGACAAATGATGACAGAAAAGATATAACTTGGACAATGTGGCCAAAGACATTCTTTACAAAACCTCGACAAAGCTATGTTCAACAAAGTCAAATCATGCAAAACGGCTAAAGAAATCGGGACAAGCTAACATTGATTTGTGAAGGCTCGTGAGCAAATCAAGGAAAATAAATTATCTATTCTTTGTCACAAAAATTTGAAAATTTTAAAATGCTTGCAGGAGAGACCTTGATCACCGGATGCTCGGTTCACGTAAATTACCAACGAGCTATCTCGCACTTGGAAAAGAATATACACAGTAAGAAATGTGTATGAAGATTCTAAGAAGTCTCCCAAATGAATGGGAAATGAAGGTCATGACACTAAGACATTCCATGGACCTATCCAAGACATCCAACCATGAGCTATTCTCGGATCTCAAAGCCTACGAATTTGAGCCGAGAAGAAAAGACCGAGGAGGAGACAAAATGTGCCCAAAACAAATGCTTAATTGTTAAGGATGGCAAAAGAGCCGAGGTCAAAGAAGTCATTGACCAAGAGGAAATAGCCCTGATGGTTAAAAGGTTTAACATGTTCTTTAATAAGAACTACAAGAGAGGCAAGGGCGAATCCTCCGTAAGACACTCACTCCTCCAAGTCAAGGGAAGATAGGCCAACCAAGAGAGCAGAACATCAAAAAGTTGAATATCAAAGAGCCGACAATCCAAGAATGGAAAGAGTGATCAAAAGGTTGAAAATCTATGCTGGAACTGCAGGCAACCAGGACACTACGCCATTGATTGCCCATATCCTGTAGTCAACAAATACAAGAATGAAGAAGAAAGAAAGGTCTTCAGAGAAAGAAGACAAGAAAAGAAAAAAGGCAATGTTGGCTGCAGAGATCACGAGACAAATGCAAGTCAAGAGACACAACCGATTCAGAGATTAGTGAAGCCGACTACTCAAGTGACTCAAGAAGAAGCCTTGATCCGCTTGATGGCCAAGGAACAAGACCAACCTGACCAAAAAGATGAGGTACACTCTAATTCATCACACTCGATTCTAGTGATAATGATCGTGACACACACACACTTCATCACCCACTGATCTTTATGATTCATTAGGCAAAATGATGAAATACTTTGAACACATTAAATCCTCACACACACTACTAAATGAGAAAAACATCATACTCAAGAACTAAAACTCACAAATTGACTAAGGAGCCGAGTACTCTAAGTCAAATAGTCGATGAGAATGAAAGTCTAAAGACCGAAAATGCTAAGC
Organism: Rehmannia glutinosa; assembly: GCA_016081115.2. Taxonomy (NCBI): domain Eukaryota; kingdom Viridiplantae; phylum Streptophyta; class Magnoliopsida; order Lamiales; family Orobanchaceae; genus Rehmannia; species Rehmannia glutinosa. The sequence goes on along the minus strand of CM071925.1, from coordinate 77,237,968 downwards.
TAATAGCGATAGATAGTCCGCTATAGAAAAGAGGGAAAATGACCTCAAAATGTGATTGCCTCATTCACTAAGGCATCTAAATCATTGGATGATCTTATTATGAGTCAAAGAGAATGTGGAGACAAGACAAAGCTTAGATTTAATTCCTCTGTGCTATGTGAAGCTCCAAAAGTGATTTTGGAAAAAAAGATCTTCAAGTAATGAAGTATCTCAAAAAACCAAAACTCCAAATGGTGCACACACATTTATTCCAAAGCACAATCACAAGCAAACTGGCCTTGGTTATAAAGGAAAAGGAAAACAACCATTGAGTGTGGCTTGAGAGGACAACTGAGAAGAAATCCACCGAGTTCCTCAAAGAAACTCCAAATAGGAAATACTCAGAAAGAAGAAACAGAGCTACCAAAAACCCTTAAGTTCTATAAAAGAAACACATATGAAGGGAATTGTAGAAAGTACCCAAGCCAAGCTGATTGGAATAATGTGAACTATCAGCAAAGACCTATGGAATATAAGTCCAAATGGAAAAGGCCTAGAACTCAGCAAAGGCCATTTCAAATGTATAAGGGCTTTCATCAGCACACATATGCACTTAGGCACTACACTCGTAAATATCACAACTACCCAAAGAAGGCAATTGCTAAAGCACACACACAAGCATACAGACAAAAGAGACAAAATGTATGAACCTAGAACCCCCAAGAAATTTGCCAAAATCAATTATGATTATGGCACTAATAGATGGCAACCCCTTAGAGTCAAATCATTTGGCTATAGGTTGGTTGGATCATCTTACAATACTAACCCCACAGACCTGCATAAGTATGGGTACCTAAAACTTAATTTCCTTGATTGCAGTTCAAGAATGTAAATGAGTGCCAAGGAACCTGGTACATGGATAGTGGTTGTTCCGGACATATGACAGACACAAGAAAAATCAAAATTCAAGGAAGTCGAGGTGCAAAAGTCATATTTGGAGGAAATGAAGCTCCAGGAGAAATAAGAGGCATTGATCCATCAAGAAAAATGGATTAGAAATCACAGATGTTGCATATGTTGAAGGACTCAAATTCAATCGCTAAATATTAGCCAACTCGTGACAAAGGCTACAATGTTGGATTCAACATGGGTACATGCCAAATCAAGAACACCAATCCAATGAGGTTGTGTTGCAATGATGCATACAAAAGAACATGTATGTGGTAGATTGGTCAATCGCAACACCAAGCACTTGTCTACTAGCAAAGAGCACAACCGAATCAAGTCAAGGTGGGTACAAGAAGCCGAGTCACCCGAATTTCAAAACAATTAACAAGCTTGCCGTAAGCAATCTAGTGGAAGGGCTTCCACATCGTGATACAAGAAGGAGAGTAAATGTGATGCATGTCGAAGGAAAACAAATCAAATCATCATTCAAAGAAAAGACATGTCCATCTTCAATAAGAATATTGCATCCGCTACATATGGATCTATTTGGTCCATTGAACCAAATAGCATAAGTGGGAAGAAATACACATTGGTGGTAGTAGATGACTACTCAAGATATACATGGACAATATTCATGTGTAAGAAGAAAGAAACCCTACATAAACTACCACAACTAATGAAGAGGATTCAAAATGAGAAAAGTCGACCATTATCAAAATAAGATCTCGACAGAGAACCGAGTTTGTCAATGGTATAATAACTCGATTGTATTGAAAATGGTATTGGTCATGAATTATCTCAGGACTCCACAAAGAGAATGGAGTTGCGAAAGAAGGAATAGAACTCTCAAAGAAGCAAAGCAAGGACCATGTTAGCGAAGCAGGGCTACCTAAAAGATTTTGGGTCAAGCAATAAACACAACATGCTATAATCAAAATAGATGCATGATAAAAACAGACAAATGACAAAGACTCCCTATGAGATTTGGACAGAAGAAAGCCAAGTGTTGCATATTTTAGAATATTTGGATGCAAATGCTTCATCCATAACAATGGCAAAGATAATTTAAAGTCTTTTGATGCTAAAGTCGATGAAGGTATCTTCGGGATACTCAAATTTAAAGCAAAGCCTACAGAGTACTCAACAAGAGAACTATGGTTACAGAGGAATCCATTCATGTGGTGTTTGATGAGCCAAATGTAAATGGAGAAGACGTTGAAGAGTCACCGATAAGTCAATCAACCAACCATGCGTAAGAGTCTCTATGTCAAGTCAAGCCGAATTATAAACCGTGATGAAGATGAGATAGCCGAGTCTCAAAAACAGTTGGATAATCTGCATGCCTAAGTGATGATGAGAGAGTGATCAAAGCAACACACCGCAAGACGATCAATCCAAACTAACTTACTCCAACCCGATGTAAGATGGCCGAGAGACCATCCACCGTAACTAGTCATTGGAGATGTAAGAGAAGGTGTCCAAACAAGATCCAAACTCAACAAGAAGCAATGTTTACCCGCTTCATCTCACAAATAGAGCCTAAAGATGTGTCACAAGCATTGATGACACACATTGATTCAAGCCATGCAAGAAGAGTCAATCGCTTTGAAAGAAATAAAGTGTGGGAATCAAGTTCAAATACCTACCCATCAAAATGTTATTGACACTAAATGGGTATTCGTAAACAAGATGAATGAGGAAGGTTCTGTGGTAAGAAACAAAGCAAGATTGGTAGCCAAAGGATATTAAGAAGAAGGAATAGATTTTGATGAAACTTTTGCTCCTGTAGCAAGATTGGAAGCTATAAGGATGTTTCTTGCCTATGCAACCCACAAGAATTTTATTGTATATCAAATGGATGTAAAAAGTGCATTCCTTAATGGTTTATTGGAAGAAGAAGTATATGTTGAACAACCTCCAGGATTTGAGCAGAAGACTCTTGGAGATAAGGTATACAAACTCAAGAAAGCTCTATACGGATTGAAACAGCACCCGTGAGCATGGTATGATACATTATCACAATTCCCGACTAAGAATGGATTCACAAAAGGAAAAGTGGATAGAACACTCTTCGTAATTCAAGACAGAAGAGCATATACGCTTGTTCAAATATATGTGGATGACATCATTTTTGGATCCACAAACAAAGAGTCAGATGATAAATTTTCAAACCTCATGCAAAGCAAATTCAAATGAGCATGATGGGAGAGTCGACATTCTTCCTTGACTCCAAGTGAAACAAATTGAAGGATGGAACCTTCATAAGTCAAACAAAATACACCGTAGAGATTTAATGAAGAAATTTGGTATGGAAGAGAAGTCTTCAAGAAAATACCAATGAATACATCACCAAAATGGACATGGATGCAGATGGCAAGCCCGTAGATCAAACAAGATATAGAGCACTTATCGATCATTGCTTTATCTTACAGTAAAGCGCCGACATCACCTTTGCCGTAGGTGTATGTGCAAGATTTCAATCGCTCCAAAAGAAAGCCATATGACTGCAGCAAGAGGATCTTGAGATATTTGAAAGGAAGCCAAGAAGTTGGCTTATGGTATCCAAAGGAAGGTGGATTCAAGCTAATCGGCTATTCGTGACTGACTATGCCGGATGTAGAGTTGACAGAAGAGCACCTCAGGCACATGTCAAATGCTTGAAAATAGGCTAATTTCCTGGTTTAGCAAAAAGCAAAATTCAATAGCCACCTCTACAAATTGAACTGAATACATACATATTAAGGCAAACACAGTAGCCCAAGTCCTATGGATGAGACAACAACAGAGACTATGAATTTGAAGAAAAGGAAATTCCAATCATGTGTGATAACACAAGTGCAATTGCAATCACTCAAAATCCTATGTTGCACTCAAGAACAAAACATATCGATGTCGATATCACTTCATAAGAGATCATGTTGAAAAGAAGGACATCATCTGGGAATATATTTCAACGATAAGCGCTTGGTCGACATATTCACAAAACCATTATGTGAGTCAAGATTTGAAGAACTCAAGCATGAGTTAGGATTAATTGAGCCGAGTTGACACTTAGAAGACTCAAAGAAAAGAAATGAAACACGAAAAGAGGAAAAAGAGTCAACTCTTAAATCAACTAAGTGAATCACCAGATTGGAAAAAACAATTGTATGAGTTAGTCGACAAATGAGTATTTACATGCGAGGAGAGAAGAGTTAAATCAACTAAGGGACAAACTGAGTCATTTATGAGCAAAGTGACAAAAACGCAGTCATTTTTACTAAGCGGGAATGTTTTTAAGAATGACGTCAGCATACTTATGACGTGTACAGGCAAAAGATGCACACCAAGCTTATGATTGGATATAAATGCTGCCGCATTAAAAACGAGACATTAAATGCAAATCGGCGTGCAAGATCTAAGTCGTTGATTTTGATCACATTTCAAAAACCACCCGCACGTCCTTTCATGAACCATACTTAAACCATTTCGTCCGTTTCTCTCTCACTTTACCAAAAATTGTTCATCTCTCTCTCGAAAGCAAAAGCAAATTTTCTCTCAAAACCCTTTCAATCCTCAGATCATTTTCTAAAGTTTCGTTCGGTAAAATACTGAGAAATGCCATCCACTCATGATTTTGTCAAGCTAGGAAAGCAAATCTACACCGGGTCTACTGTGGATTTCGATGGTATGGTGAAACAGGGGTCCGACGACACCCTAGTGAAGAAGATTGCTGAGAAATTGGAAACGTCTGGGCTGAAACCGTTTCTGACGTTGGAGTTTCCGATGACCTATGTGGAAGAGGTCGCACAGTTCTACGTGAACGCTGAGGTTCACGATGAGGGCATCAAGTCCTCTATTCATGGAAAGGAGTTCATCATTACTGCCAAGAATTAGGCAAAACACTGCTTGTTACCGGCGGAAGGAGTGTTGGAAATTAATGAAGCTGATGTTGACCTGACTGCTGCTTGGAAGGAAGTAGCCAAGTCCGACTATGCTGAGAAAGTAGTCTACACAGCTAATAAGAGGCTGCTGAAGGAGGACTACCACAAATTGCTGGACATCGTTGCCAAATGCATAGATATCAAATTTGGCATTCCATGTAAAGCAAAGTTGATCGTAATGATGTTCATTGAAGAACAAAATGAAATGGGCTGAGTTTGTCTACAGCAGACTCGCGAACGTTGGGAACAAATCCTTCAAAGGAGGACGGAACGCTTGGAGGTTCCCAGATACGGCCTGGTGATTGGGGGATGGAGGTAAAAGAGTCCTCTTCGACATGGAAAGGCATTCCATGTAAACAAGAGGATGTTCCATCAAACCTCTCTCGGCGCACGAAGAGAGAACCTACGCTAAGAGAGCGATACGAGTGAGGGGAATCACCGACCAAGATACAAATCCTCCTCTCCTCCAAAGAAAAGAAAAAGAACTCCTCGCTGTTAAGAAGACTCTTATCCCCTGCAAAGAAAGAAAATAAATCGCTCACAAAATAGTCACCTACCCCCGCAGCCGTGTCCCTTGTCCTCGCAGCCCGCAGGAGAAGGAATCTCAAATACTTCTCCGGTCGTTAAGAAAAGGAGAACTGATAAGCCAAGACGGCCGGCTCCTCGTAAGAAGACAACAAACTAGCCCCGCCTGTGACTCGAAGAAACTTATCCGAACTAGAAATCCTCTCTCGTACAAACAAAAAGAAAGAAGAATTTTCAAGCGTTCTGAGCTTGAGAAACCGGCTGAGTCAGCCACTCAGCTGGAGAAAATACCCGAAACTACTAGAGAAGTAGAGTATCCAGACGTGATCGATGAAACGACCAAGTCTGCTGAGGTCGATCAGCAGAGGCAACTCAAGACCCACCAGAGACAGAATAAGCCGAGGAACCAGAATGGCTGAGACAACCGAATCACCTGTTGACAAGGTTGTTTCTCCACCTGTAACGGAGGCTACTGAGGGTGTCGAACAGCGAAGTCTGCTACCCTTAATACCTGGAAACGAGGGCTAGCAAGAGAATGATGAAGACGATGTAATCATGTACTCCATTGTATCCGACATCCAAAATCGTCTGCGAGAGTGGAGAAAATGGAAGCCGAGCCTATCCACGAGTGCAGTTTGAAAATCCGTAGTTCATTGCTGAGGAAGAAGAACTCTTCGGTTTCTTGAGGTGGACACAAAGGTCTTTGCAAGCCCTTTATGAGGATAATTGCATCAATATCCTGCAGATTCAAAAAGAAAAAACGAACGGGCTAAAGCAATGCTAAGACGCAGAGGCACGTGAGAAGGCCAAGATCTGCCCTCTCACCGCACCACCGATCATACACACCTCACCTTGACGCCCTATCGTAGTGATGAGGATCTGACCCCGTTGCGCCACGAAAGAGTTGCAAATGCAGCAAGCAATGCAAGAGTCCGAATCCTACATGAGCAAAGAATGATGGAGGGACCAGGAGAGTACTCCAAATCACAAACGAAATAGATCCTATGGGAGTGGTGCAAAGATATTGCCACTCGTTGTTGCTGCCACCACACTTCCCACAACTCATTCGGAGGAAAATGTTAAGGAAAATGGCGATGAAACCGGGATAGTGGGGACCCCAACGAGCCAACCCCTAATGAAGGTGTCTTACCACCGCCCCAACGGTCGAATACTCAAATGGGAACAACCGGAGTCCGAGACGAGTGACCCCATTCCAAGTCACTCACCGGGTGTGCCACCGAGGGGGAAACTCCCCATCGCAGCAAGAAGATCGGAGGATGTCAAATGACTCCACAATGAATTTAGGAGGCGAAGTGGAGAAGGAACAATCACGAATCACACAAGAAGTTGTCATCGATGAGGCTTAGACAGCTTGTGATCGCTCACTGAAGTGCCAAATCGCTCTGCGCAGCTAATGACGCCGCGATGCAAATCGAGGCACATGAAGGAACGCCCGAGTTAACACTGGCGATGAAAGTGCAATCCATGGAGTTGAGACTCCAATGGACGCCACCTCAGAAGACCCCAAGACAGCTGACACTGTCGAAAGGGATGTCCAAGGCCTTGCTGCAGTTGAGACTGCATGAGGTAATGAAGGCCAACGAGAGGTTGAGACTTCTCGGGGTAGAGAAACTGAAGCATAGAACATCCCTCCTGCTATCATTGATCCATCAGAAAAGGAGATAAGTGCACTTCACGATTCCTAGGATAATCCTGATGTAACCTTTCTGGGCTCGGAAGAAGACGATGAAGCTGAGTCATTCCCTGTGACTGATCCCAAAGACTCAACTGAGGATGTTCCAACCACGAGTAAGTCTGACCTCAAGACTACTCGCCAAACATTCAACTTTGATATTGAGCCACCCATGGAAATCTCATCATCGTCCGATGACGCTCGATAAGGCCGAGGACCACCAACTCATTTGGAAAAACCAACAGACCAACGAAGTTGTTGAGACAATGAGAGGCTCGCAAGTCGGGTCCACTTCACAATAGACCACAACTGAAACAGAGTCCACTGCGCAAGCTCCCCAAGCTGCAGCAGGTTCGACTCCATAAGGGACTTCACGAGCACCACTTATCCTTGAACAAATTCCAGTTGCACGTGATGATTCTTTCATAGAATCATTTCCCTTCTCTCTGGAGGTACCTGACCTCCCTGAAGAATCAGACAAAGATCGCGAGCGCTTCCACAGACCTGATCCTGTCATTCCATCAGACACCATTGTTCCAGCTAACTATGACTTTGACGCTGCTTGGCCGTCAACTGAAACAGATGAAGCAACTGAAGTTCGGAAGGTGTTCAAAGCCCTATTTGTTGAGATTGAACGGATGGAGAGGCACCAGGCCTCGCTGGACATGAGGCTGGATAACAGGGACGCCAACCTTACTACTGATTTGAGAGGCATCATAGTCAGGATCCGGAGTGGTGGCAACAGCAGCAAAGAATGCGTGTGGAACAAGCTCGATATTTCAGAACATTGTTCAACAAGTTGTTGGTCTGGCGAGCTGAGAATGCTGATGCAAAGACAAAATTGCAAGAGCACATTGAACAAATGCATGAATCTCACACGACTGAGATAAAGCTGCTGCGTGAGCAAAATAAGAACGAGCTCCTGCGTGTGGAAGAGAACATGGATCGAAAATTCAGCCTCCTCATGGCCGAGATGAAGTTGGTAGCAAATGAATCCAACGCCACCCACTCGAGTTCCGTGCGCTTACTCCACAAAGAGATTCGAAGAACTCAACAATCAAATAGACTAGACTTCCCGCTTGCTAGCTTGTTTCAGGGGTTCCTCTCTCCTTTGATGATGCCAAAAAGGAGAAGAGGAATACCTAAAGGTCTTGAAGGGATCCAAGGCGAGAAGGAGGAAGAATCGTGAAGGGAAAGACAACCGAGGAAGTAATAAGAGAGAAGAAAAGGAAGTCTGTTGAGGGGAAGGTTCGAAAGATGTGACCTTGATGATTGCTAAAACCCCCAACAAGGTCTTGTCACAACCGATATTATCAAAGAAACTCCCATGACTCGCCACTCCAACACTCTGCTTTGTACCAATGGTTGAAAAGAGAAAGACAAATGAAGCAGGGATGAAGGAAGTGGAAGAATGCCCGAGTTATGGATATTCTCAAACAACATGGAGGCATTCCAATAGACAGAGACACCTATGCCATTTCGTATGCGAATCGAGCCAAGATCTGTTGATGAATTCAAGACGCCGTATCCGGCGGGTATTTCGAAACATGTCCATGGCTCAAGCCTGGATTTATCTTGGGAAAAAGGTCTCACACTATGTGAAGAAGCCGACAGAAACCACCGGCATCATCTGGCTTCACACTCACTGGTCACTCACCGGAAAAAGAAGGCCCCAGGCGGAGGAAGAAGCGTTGGTGGAGGAAGAGGTTTCGCACCCGAACTCGCCCAAAAATATTGAGTACATAGATCCGGCAAGAAAGGAGGGATCTACTCAAGGATTTGACGAAATAGCCAACCTCAAGTGGGCAAAGAACAATGCCGAGTATCTTAAGCGAATTGAAGAAGAAAATAAAAAGACAAACTCAATGTGGCGGGAAAGACAAGAAAAACTAAGAAGAGATGAAGCTTCCCGGAGAAGGGCGTATGAAAAGAAGAAGAAGGTCAAGATGAGAAAAAGAAAAAGGTCAGAAGATAACATAGCTCAAGAAGATGAAAGAAGGAGGGCAAAGGAGATAAAGTGTTGTTTATCCCCCCTTCATGTATTTTACTATGTAAATACACTTTATGTAAGTTTTCTGTACATTGAATAAAATTATGCAATTTCTATACGTGAATAGATATAGAACAACATGGTTAGTCTAAGTCCCATTTAATCTCTGATACAATTTTTTTTGCTTAAGCTCTGATACACTCAGAAACAAATGCTATGTAAAGAACAAGAATGTTATGATCAATAAAGGATCGATTCTAAACATACATTCTCTGATTCTACATTTGTCTGTATGTATCTTTGCTGTTAAATAATTGTATGAATGTTTTAAGTTTTGGCATCATCAATAAGGGGGAAATTGTTGGGAAATTATTTTGTAAGATTTTGATGAATGTCATGTAAAACTTAGAATAGGAAGTTGGCACCGCATTTTTGTTGTAAACTGCATTGTAAAAGATAGGGCTGGTCGAGCTGAGTTAAGTCAGCTATGCCTAAACATGCAAGAAGACAACTGGAGACTAGAAGGAAGACTCCGCTGCGAGGCAACTGAGTATGGCAAAGAAGAGAAGACGTGAACTCGATCAAGGTGCAAATCGAGATGCAATGAGTGAAGTATCGATCAAGTCAACTCAAGACATGCCAAGTCTCAAGGTTGAAGTGATGAGAAAAGTCATCAAATGATTGAAACCGACTCAAGTCACCGGGGATGTTAAGAAAATGCAATCAAGTCAAGACAATCGAAAGAGATCCGTTGCTTACAGAGATCAAGAGAATTACTTAAACAAGTAATACCTCCATACTACCTTTCTTGAAGTGCTCGATTCAAGAAGCGTGCAAAAGGAATAAACCAATGGAAAGCACTGCACCATGTCAGAACTCTGAAAAGCTGAAGAATCATACATACGAGGAAATGGAAATTCCAAGGATCGCAACAAGACAAGCCAACGACCACAAGTGACTTACAAAAATAAGCCTATCTCTTCAACGGGCGATTTTTTTGAAAGATCACTATAAAAGACCGAGGAATAACTCGAGAGAAGGTTACATGAACCACGAACATTCAAGCAAACATTTGAATAAATCCTAAGATATTCTCAAATCATTCAAGATCAATCCTCAAGCCTACATTACGAAGGAAATCAATCCAACACTCACATGTGAAGGAAAGATAACTTCAATCAGTTGAAGAGGAAATTTTTGAAGAATCAAGGGGTCTACATTCCACGGAGGATTGTAGGAAGGTTCAAGGTCGAACCGATCTCAAGTTTTGGAGGGCTTCGTGATCAAATCCAAGAAGCTTGAGCAATTGGGTCAGAGTAGCAAGGCAAATTGCCTGTGAAGAAGCTCGAGTCGTCGAGAAGCCAACCGCGTGACCAAGGCATCTCCGGACGAGTCCCAAAGGATCAAGTCACCGTGATCAAGACTTGTATCTGGATCGTAACCACTCGTATATTGATCAATACTTAGTGGATTCCTCCAGGAGTTGGAGAAGAGAGGAGTAGAAGAATTACCCCATCTTCGAACCTCTATAAAAACTTATTGTGTCATTTACATTTCAGCACTTTAATTTTTGCATCTTATTTTATCTGCTTATAACTTTGTTATCCAATTGATAATCAACTGAGTGCTAAAACCAAGTATTAAAACAAACATAACCAAATTCAAGGGTGTCAAGTCTTCCGCTGAAAACAAATCACAGTAGAGTTAAGTCTTTAATCAAAACAACTGAGTTATTCTATCAACAGTTCAGTCGAGTCTGTTGAGTGACTAACTCTGCTGATTAATCAACTTAGCTTTGTTCATCAAGGACACAACTGTGAAGTATTAACTCTGAAAATTTAAAAGGACTAATTTGAAAAGTTGGTAAGGTTTATTCAACCCCCCTTCTAAACCTTACACTCACACCCCTTGGGACCTACATTTTTAAAATTTATTTAAAGTTTGAATTAAAGAAAATCCACTAGTAGGTAATATTTACCTGTTATAGCAGTTAACAGGACTAAAAGTCCGAATTTTGTCCATTTAAAGGACTAAACTCAAAGTCGAGAAAAAAAAGGACTAAATCTCCGAGTGGCTCCACTTAGAGGACTAAAAAAACAATTTTGCCAACATTAAAAATCAGTTTTCGAAATACAAAAAAATAGATAGTAAGCGTCAGTCAAATTGGCGCTTACTTTGTCAGAAAATGGCAACATGCGTCTATTACAAAAACCCCCCACAATCCACCCAGTTTTGCAATTACCCAGAAAGTAAGGTCATAGAATACAACTGAATCACCGTAATTAGTCACACACAAAGCTAAAATTAAGGCAAACAACGTTGAAGAGCCTCGCTACAAAAGCATCAAACTTAAAGGAACAAATAGGGAAAATTGAAATTTTAGTCTCATAACTCTTGAAAGATAGCAATTTGGTCTCATACAATTCATTTTGGCAAAAACACCATACCAAAAAAAAACAAAAAATTTACTTGCCACGTTAGGTTTTTTTTGGAGAAAAATTACCTCACAGTTCATATTCCACATTAGTTTCGACGAGCAAATCGGAACAAGTGAAGAATATTGGATGATTGCCACCAAATTTACATTTTTGTGTACATCCGGAGGTTATTAAGATTTTAAATGTAGGCACCAATAGCGGGATTTTTGATGTCTACTCTTCTTTTTTTTTTTTTTTTTTATGAATATTCAAATATATTTCTAATAAGAATGAAAGAGGTTAGCATTTTGAATACGAATATTCGAATATATTTTAAACCAGAATAAAAGGGATTAGACTTTTCAATACTAATATCGAATGAAGATGTCTCCTGTCAGACGGTCTAACGGATCTAATCCGTTAGACGGATCTAATTTTAACCCGACCCATCGACCCACTCCCATACCCATACAATTAATGAAAAAACCCACAGTCCACAGATGAGTCTCGCCCTCTCTCTATGTCTCTCTCATCCTCTGCTTGCAACCGGTTCTTCATTATCCATGAAAAAAGTACCATAAAGATTGTGTACAGTCTCTTAGCAAAATTTGATATTGTATTTAAGTCCAAGGGGAAGTCGACAGAGACGTTCGTTGACAACAAGCGGAAATATGACATCCGCACGCGAACATAGCAAAGCGCCCAATCAGTAGTGATTGTCGTATAACCTCATCCGGAGAAGTCATGACACGAATGATGGCGCCACCATCCTCAACGAGATGGAAGTCCGCTCACAAAATCTCTCATCTAGAGGGATGAAAAAAGAAGAGAAAACATTTATAGCAACCAGGAAATGAAAGAGAAACATAATTGTGATAGCACAAGTATGAGTGGAGCATGATAATTTGTGATTTATGATTTGGAATCATTTATAACTTTAGCTTTTGCATATGTCCTGAGTGATGATGAAAGAATGATAAATTGATTCAACCATTATTCTTTAAAAAATGCATTTTTCTATGTCACCTAAGTGTTTGTTGAATTGACTGAATCAATTTTAAAGCATTTCAACTGACTACTAATACTTTTTAAAGAGACTACTAATACTTTTTGGGAGTACTACTAATACTTTTTGGGAGTATATTCATGAGAAATACTAAAACTCTTCATGGAACTACTAATACATTTTAGAAGAACTGCTAATACTTTTTAGAAGGATGACTAATACTTTTCAGAAGGACTGTTAATACATTTTAGAAGAAAAAATTAATTATATTCAGGGGAACTACTAATACATTTCAGAAGAACTGCTAATATATTATAGAAGGACGACTAATACTTTTCGAAGACTTTGTTAATACATTTCGAGAGAAAATTTTAATTTATTTCAAGGAACTACTAATACTTTTTCGAGGAACTACTAATACTTTTTTGAGGGATTGCTAATACATTTCAGGAGTATATTTAGGAGAAATAATAAAAAAACTCTTCAGGGGAACTACTAATAAATTTCAGAAGAACTGGTAATACTTTTTAGAAGGACGACTAATACATTTCAGAAGGACTGGTAATACATTTCAAGAGAAAAATTTAATTATATTCCGGGGAACTACTAATACATTTCAAAAGAACTGCTAATACATTATAGAAGGACGACTAAGGGCATCCCCAATGTGGGGTTTGTTGAGAGGTTTTTCAATTGAAAAACCAGTACCAAAATACCTCCCCCCATTGTAACCCCCAGCTTTTTACAATCCCACAAAAAGTGGTACCGTGAAAACGGTACCGCTCCTTACTATAAATTTTTTTTTTGATTAATTAATTTTTCAATAGATGTTTATGTTTTTAATTTTGGAGATAAGTGAAACTAAACTAGTTTATTATGTATATATATATATATATATATATATATATTACTTTTTTGCCTATAAATATGTTACAATTTTTTTTTCTCATTCATCATACTACTCTCAAATTTTCAAGTATATAAATTGTTCAAACTACATCCAATTACCTTTATTTTTCTTAATTTTCTTTGTTCATATAATTCAGAATTTTATCCAATATGGATGAAAATTATAATAGGTCTTTCATGAATATTTCCAATTCTCAAAATATTGACGAAAATTATAATTGGTATTATAATCGGTCGTTACAAACTAGCCGTTATAACTAGCCGTTATAAACTAGCCGTTACAAACTAGCAGTTATAAACTAGCCGTTACAAACTAGCCGTTGCAAACTAGTTTATATATACATGTATAGAAGATATAATTCTCTATTCTACAAACATTGTATTCCACACACATTGTATTCTCAAATGTCTGACGATCCCGATCACTCTAGACCTTCCATTCTATTTGAGCGATGGAGAGATTTTCTAGTGGATTCAGATGATGTCTTGGATCAAATGATGTTGGAATTACTTGAGCACGAGGAAAGTAGACGTCAAGGAGCTCCGAATTATTCCAATATAACTCACAGAAGAAGGTATTTAAATCGAGATCGTGAAACCGGACACGATCGTCTTTTCAATGATTACTTCTTCGAGCAACCAGTATATCCTGATGAAGTATTTCGATGACGATTTCGAATGCGAAAAGGGTTATTCCTTCGCATAGTCAATGCCTTGCAGAATCACTCAGAATATTTTGATTGGAGAGTCGATGCAGTGGGAAGACGAGGTTTATCGCCCCTTCAAAAATGCACAACAGCTATCCGTCAATTGGCATATGGATCCCCGACTGACAGTTGCGATGAGTACCTACGGATGGGTGAGACAACTGCCATAGAATGTTTGATAAAATTTTGTCAATGTGTTATTAAAGTATTTGGGCCACAATACTTGAGAAGACCCAATTAAGCTGACATCCAACGTTTGCTTGAAATGCATGACCGCAAGCATGGGTTTCCTGGAATGTTGGGTAGCCTTGATTGTATGCACTGGGAATGGAGAAATTGTCCCACGGCTTGGAAAGACCAATTTACTCGAGGCGATCATGGAGTCCCAACAATTGTGCTTGAAGCAGTCGCATCTGCAGATTTATGGATATGGCATGCCTTTTTTGGAGTAGCGGGATCACGCAATGATATAAATGTGCTTAATGAATCACCTTTATTCAATGACGTTCTACAAGGAAATGCACCAGACGTCAATTTTACAGTAAACGAAACACGAAATACAAAAGGGTACTATCTAACTGATGGGATCTATCCACAATGGGCAACTTTTGTCAAGAGTTTTCCGCGCCCGGAAGATCCTAAGAGCAATATTTACAAACAAAGACAAGAATCTGCAAGAAAGGATGTTGAACGAGCATTTGGAGTACTCCAATCTCATTGGGCAATGGTCAGAGGTCCAGGACGGTTATGGTACAAGGACAATTGAAAAGATATCATGCATATATGCATTATTTTGCACAACATGATTATTGAGGATGAAGGGGAAACATCAAACAACTGGGTGGATGATGAAGGAGATCCTCCAGAACAAATATTTCAGGGCTCCACCCAAGAATTTCAAGAATATCTTCGAAGACGTTCTGTGTTACGCGATAATCAAATACATCACCAACTTCGAGCCGACTTAGTTGGGCATATTTGGACACTCTATGGAGGCGATTATTGTTTAGATTAATTTTATGAATTGATTGTAATATTTTATTGTTTAACGATGTACTACTGCAATAAAGTTTTTCTATTTTTTGGCTATATAAAATAATATATGTATAACATATATTTTATTCATAAAGTAAAAATACAAATGATATATATTTTTATATAAATGTAATAATACATGTTATATAATGTAAAAATAATAAAAGATATGTGATTTTATGGTTAGGAATGTTGGGTCCACAAAAAAACTATTTAGAGGTTTTTGGATTGTGGAGAGAAAGATGAGGTTTTTTCTTTTTGAGGTTTTTATGATGTGGCATTATAGGCCCCACAAAAAGGCAGGTTTCTAGAGGTTTTTAGAGAAATGGCATTGGAGATGCCCTAATACTTTTTAGAAGGACTGTTAATACATTTCGAGAGAAAAATTTAATTTATTTCAAGGAACTACTAATACTTTTTCGATGAACTACTAATACTTTTTTGAGGGATTGCTAATACATTTCAGGAGTATATTTAGTAGAAATACTAAAAAAAACTCTTCAGGGAACTACTAATACATTTCAGAAGAACTGCTAATACTTTTTAAAAGGACGACTAATACATTTCAGAAGGACTGCTAATATTACGAGAATACCACCGGATCCGCGGGTTAGATCCGTCTAACAGGTCAGACCCGTTAGACGGTCTGACAGGAGTTTTTGTGATATCGAATATATTTCAAACAAGAATAAAAGGGATTAGAATTTTTAATACTAATATTCAAAATGATTCATATATATTTCAAACAAAATTAAAAGGGATCAGAATTTTGAACACGAATATTCCAATTACCTATTCATTGAAAAATATGGCTAAAGTTTGACAAGTTATTAAGTTTTCGATGACTACTTTTGAATTTTGATACCCAAATCACGATGTGAATGAATTACCAACTCTAATGAAAGGGCTTCAATTCAACTGGCATTTTAGTGAAAATGCCATTGCAAATTCATCTTTAGATAAACGATTAAATCAAAACAATTTATAACATAAACTCCAATATATGATCACCCGACTGACACTGAAGAGATGGATGGAATTACTTAAAAGGGATTTTTTATTGGATTTGACAAATGAAATTTACAATTACACAAAGAATTCATTCCTATGTCTGTTCTAAGAAAATTACAAATTGATTGATCTAATAATATAGGAGACAAATATATATCAACTATATATATCGCTAGATGATGGATAAAGATCAACAGACATGAACTTTAGGGACGTGGAAAAAATGAGGCACCAATGATTGAATCCCGTGAGACAATCTTCTTGATGACACGTGGCGGTGGCTTCTATTTCTGGCCGTTAGATGATGATCTGCCATTTTGAGAAAGGGATGATCAAGAAGCATGTCAGCTCTCCACCTGGCTCTGGGATCCTTAACAAGGCATTTCTTGAGAAAATCCTTAGCCTCCTTCGAAATCTTGTGTCTCTGTATCTCCGGAATATCATTACTGCAACCAATCTTAAACAACACATCTTTCGCCTCCATCGTTTTGCGATCAATTACCCATGGAGATTTACCCGTCAACATCTGCAAAACAGTGCACCCCAACGCCCATACATCCGATTCTGGCACGTACTCTTGTCGGCTTATTGACTCAGGCGCCGCATAAATAACAGTCCCCCTAAAATCACACGACTTGCCAATATCATCTCTCCAACATTTACAACTCCCAAAATCAGCGAGCTTGGCGTCTTCATGATCATGATCACCTACGATCAACACATTGTGTGGTTTTACATCGCAGTGGAGATATCCGAGTTTGTGGATGTGAATGAGTGCTTTCAGGATGGATTTGGTGTAACGGCTGACGATGTTCTCCGTTAAGCCTTTGCGGTGGATGCGATCGACCAGGCATCCACCGGACGCGTATTCCAGCAATATGTTGTACAGTTTTTCGTTGTTTTCGGTGGTGATGTCGTCTCCGAAGCAGCGAAGAATGGAGGGACAGTCTTGGAACTTATCGAGTAACTCTTTCTCCTTGGACAGCGATTCTGATTCTGAAAGTTTGGACGATTTGACGGCAACCAGCGGCGGAAGATGACTTTCTTGGTGAGTTTTGGCGATGGAAACGAACCAAAACCACCCTTCCCAATGTTTCTCCTCTCGTCCAATGCATCATATATGGCTCTCTGATCCGTCTCTGTTTCTCTCTGTATGTTTGTTTGTTTGAGTTTTCTCTCTGCGCCTTTTAATTTATAGTTTTTGGAGTGGAGACTGTGGAAGATTGTGGAATGATTTGAATTGTACGGAGAGGCTGTTAGGATTCTTCCGTATTAGTTACAATTCTCATGCAAGTTGGACCATAATGGAATTTTTAAGTAGATTATGTTTCTTAGGAAATCATTTCATATCTAATGTGATATTTGCATATGTGATGTCATATATGCATATTAGATGTGATAATAACCGTCATTAGATTCTCCATCTTCGGGGACTCCATTAGATAAGAATTTTATGTAGTTTTTTTTCTTCTTATAATCACTTATGTGGCAATAAGTAAAATTTTCCAAAATTATATATTTAATCTAAAATTTAAACTAAAATATCTATATAATATTTAAATTTGACATCTACAATTAAGTTGTCAATGGGCCAGGGACAAAGCTAGGTGGAGAAAAATTGTGTCGGATCGGGCCGATTCAAAATTTCATTGGGCCTCATTTCTTGTAGGAAGCCCAACTTGTGTAATTTTTTATCGAGCTTGTCGGGCTTCGGGCCACTTGGACTGGCCAAAGTAGGTCCAATCCTTTCAATCCAACCCTATATGTGAGTTGGCCGGGCCAGCCAATTTCACCTACTCTAATAATTACAATAAAACTTACATATCTTAAGATCTAACTTTTAGAAATAAAACTATAATAACAATAGTTGAACATTAGATGCCCAAAGAAAATGGAAAAAACTAATACTTTTTCTTACACACACACATAAACACACACACACACACACACACACACACACACACACACACATATATATATATATATATATATATATATATATATAATATAAATCCTTTACAATGGCTCAATTACAAATTGAAAAAACAGAACTATTCTATTACAAACATAATTGCTTAAAACAGGAACTTCAGAAACTGGACTGAAAAGCTGAGTCGAGATAAATCTCTATCCGTAAGACAATTACGTCCGGGCTAGTGCTCATGGTTCGACATATTCCTCCAACATAAAACAACTTTGTCTTCTGTATAGTAGGACCACTAACACATAAGCACCTTCGAACTAAAATGTGTTGAAGACTGGTTGCTGGACTTTAAGTGCAAAATGCATAGATATGACTTTGTGAGGTATGAGTACGACTATGGATTTTCTGTGTAAGAAATCTTCAATGCACAACAATGTATTTATAGCCAATCATCATCTGCAAGAGATAACACTAAGTAATGGGCATTAAACTAGTTATAACATCCCACGTGTTACATCCCACTACTACATAACATGATACAAGTAGTGGGCTATCCTCGTGTGACCACTACTGCAGACTTACTAACTTCAATGATCACATGAATCTACATCACAACTAAGAATATCGATACGTGTAAAATATACGTGCATGTAGGGGTTTAATTTGATATACATTTGATGCATGTGCATATATTTAGTGTATTTTACTTGGTTTCCTTAGAACGACATGATACTGCGTATTCTTATAATTTTTATAGGAAATTAACTAAAATGAAAAGATATCGATTAGACGGCTTAAAAGAATGACGAATGCAAAGAGATGATTGAATATGCAAAGAAAATGACGAAAAAAAAAAAAGCCACACAATTGGACCATATGGATTGTACTCGTGTGTTTTTACACGCCCGTGCAACTTGTTCAAGGAAGAATTCGAGACGAAGTACAAGACCTGTTGTTGGGAAATTTATGTAATAGATTTTGATGATACCATATAAAACTTAGATTAGGAAGTTGCCACCCCAATCCTACTTGTAAATCAACTTATAACAGATAGGGTTCTATGTTCGAGTAGAAGCAGCTAAGTTGAAGAATACAGGAGTCGACTCAAGACCAAGATGAAGAATCAACTGTGTGGCAGTTGAGTAAAGTGAAGAAAAGTCTCGGTCAAGTGCTTAGAAGGTCTGTTTTACGTCACAAATGACAGACGCTTAAGTCGTTCTTACATGATTGGAGATGACTCAAGACAAAGGGGTAAAACAGCTGTCAAAGTCAAAGTCAACTGTTATGGATCCGTTGCACTCAAGTCAAGAAATTACTTATTATAGTAATACATCCATACTGTAGTGCTTAAAGTGCTCATCCCATAAGTGTGCAAAGAGAATAAACCAATGGGAAACATTGAGCATGTGTCAGAACCTGAAAAGGTGCATAGTTAAGTTAAACTAGGATATGTCACCATCACCTGCTGCACATCAAGAAAAGACAAGCCAACAACCTCAAAGTGTAGTTTGAAGAGTACATCTATTTCTTCAACATATATATTTTTCAAACAAGCACTATAAAAGGCTAAAGAATTCATTGAGAGAAATATACAACCAAGACTTACGCAGACACAAGCTATCTGAGCAAAAAGCAAAAATCTCTAAAGCATTCTATTAAAATCCTCAAGCTTAAAACTAGGGCTGGCAAATCGTTCGTGCCGGGCCGTTATCGGGTCGGCACGATAACATCACGGCACGACACGATAAGCCCAAACACGAACACGTCACGATAAGCTTAACGGGCCTGAAATTTAAGCCCGAGCACGACACGTTAAAAGCACGAAAAATATGGAACGACACGATAAACACGATAAGAAAAATTATCAAATTTATTTAGGTGAACCCGTTCGGCCCGTTAAGCTAGTTAACAAATAAACTTATGATTTTTTTTATATTCTTTATATTTAATACCTAAAACATATATTCTAACAAAATTTTAATAAAAATAGTCAAGTAAAAATAATCAATTATTATTAAATTACCTATATAAATAATTAACTATTAATAATTAAAAAATTATCGTGACTTATCCTGCCAGCCCTATAACAACCCGATTTTTATCGTGCATTATCGTGCCAGCCCGATAACATCCGAAACCCGATAAGCCTCAGCCCAAACCCTATAATTTAGTGCCGTGCTCGTGTCGATCAATCGTGCCGTGCCTCAAATTGCCACCACTACTTAAAACTCGAAGGAAATCAATCCTACACACTCAGTGAAGGAAAGACAACTTCAAACTATAGAAGAGGAAAACTGTTTAAAGAACAAAGGGTCTACACATCCAGGGTTGAAGGAAGTGTAGTGAGGTTCGAGTTCGAACCAGAAGCTTTGGACTCGTTGTAGGGCTATGTGGATTAGAAGAATTACCTTATCCTCGAACCACTATAAAAAATTGCTCTATGTCATTTACATTTAACACTTTATTTCTTGCATATTTATACTGTTGTTTGTTTTATTTGCTAAGTCGACTGATAATAACCAAACTTAAAAGAAGTATTGAAAAATGTATTTCAAACAAAGGGTGAAAGTCTTTCGCTGTAAAAACCAAGTCAACTGAATTTTTAAAGAGTTAACTGAATCAACTGAGTTATCTTATCAATAGCTCAGTCGAGTATGTTGAGTGGCTAACTCAACTGTGAAGATAAACTAAGTTGTCCACCAAGGACCCAACTAACTTGTGACTAAATTCTGACTTTAAAAGGACTAAAATTAAAAAGTTGGTAAAGTGTATTCAACCACCCTTTCTGGACTTTAGACTATCACCCCTGGGACCTACAAGTGGTATCAGAACGGTTGGTTTATTGAGCCTTCCGCACTGGTTACTCAACTAGATCTCATTCTTTTTCAAAGGATACAACACTTGCAGTTTTAAAGCTTTTCTTGCAAAACAAGTTATTATTATAGAAGCAAATCTAACTCGCATTCATATGTTTATAGTCGAGAAATTTGATGAAATGTGGTTCGTTATTGAAGATGGACCACTACAAATATTGAAAGTAAATACAGTTGTAAGAGGTGCTGCTCCTGCTGAAGGAGAAGATGTTGCACCAAGACCAATCATGGTCGAGAAGCCTCGATGCGAGTGGATAAACGAGGACAGAAAAAGATATAACTTGGATAATGTTGCCAATGATATTTTGTATAAAACCCTCGATAAAACCATGTTCAACAAAGTGAAATCCTGTAGAACGACTAAAGAAATTTGAGAAAAAATAACTTTAATTTGTGAAGGATCTGATAAAACTAAAGAAAAAAATTGACTGTTGTTGTACAAAAATTTGAGAATTTTAAAATGCTTGCAGGTGAAACTCTGGATTAGCTGGATGCCATATTCACAGAGATAACAAATGAGCTCTCAACTCTAGGCAAAAAATAAACATAGAAAGAAATGTGTATGAAAATAATGAGGTCGCTCCCAGCTGAGTGGGAAATGAAGTTGATGGACTGTTCGCCAAAAAATTGGATCTCAATACTGCAAGTGTACATTGTAGTTTATAGGATAATAGCAAGCAAGGTCGTAATCCTTAGGGATTGAATACAAAACATTTAGGCTATAATAACATCGTATTCCAATTTTATTGAAGCGACCGAAAATCAAGAATCTATCATATCTAATCAAAAATAAAAATAAAAGAAATAATTTTGTAAAAACCCGAACTCTACAAGTCTTTTCAACAAATACGAAAGCAACTCTAAGCACGTAATCTCAACATGCTTCTCCAATATTAAATCCAAACAATGTTTCAAAACCAATTCATGTGTTTCTATGTGTTCAATTCCTAAATTAGTCTATTCCCCATCCCGGGTGGTGCATAAACAGTAGATTAATAACAATTGTATATATCCCGATATGTTACAACTATTATTAACTCCCAAAAGATCTTTAAAATGAATGACTCCCCACAAATAATTATAGGTCTCCCGACTCGTTACACCCGTTTATGTCTTCTTTATCGAACTCATCTCCGTTAACAAATATGACATGCAAATATTAGATAATAAGCAAGAAAATAAGCACTCAAATTCATAAAATAGAACACATAAATCAATTAAGAAAACAATCAATCAAGATTTAACATGAATCCACAGTTTTGATTATACCCTAGGATCCGAAAGATTAGCCCAACATTAATAACAAATTCATATACAAACTTGAAATCAACATTGTGACATCGTTTAAGTACAGATAAGAGATCTAAACTAAGAAAGAAAACTCCTTCTTTTCAGGATGAATCTTCCTTCCAAGCCTTCGAAACTCTTGTGTGTCCGTGAAAGCCTTGTGGTGCTAATCATAACCTAGCCCTCATCTCTCAGAAGACCTTTGATGTGTGTAATCATGTGTATTATATTGTATTTTGTGGTGTAATATCATATATTTTCGTGCAGAGCCTTGGTCCCCCTTATATATGTGCTTTGAGAGATCACTTGTAGAGTTCTGACGGGAAAATAACTCAAAATCTAACGCAGACAAATCCCACGGGTCGTGTCAGTTCACACGGCCACCCCACACGGTCGTGTGATCCCACACAGGCAGACCGTGTAACACATCTCTATCTCTGTTTTCTCCCGAACACTTCACATGGTCGTGTAACCTTCACACGGGAGCTCACACGGTCGTGTCACCCCACACGGGCTGACTGTGTGACTTGTTTTCGTTTGTTTTCTTCATCTTTTCGATCTTTTTTTTGTACTCATCGATTGTGTCCGGGCCTTACAACTTATATCTTTCCATTTAAGCTTCGTTTCCTGTAAAAAGTTACAAGAATACACAGTGCATGCCCTTCTAAGAAAACCAAGTAAAATACACTAAATATACGTGCAAAATGCATCAATTATGTAGTAAAATAAGCCCTTAAATGCAAATATATTTTACACATATCAAAATCCCCCAAACTTAAACCATTGCTCGTCATCGAGCAAATTAAGAAAAATAAAATCAAGAGGTACAAATAACACACGAGAACACTATAAACATTCAATATCATTTGACTCAATATCTAAGTAAATTTATGCAATTCATTATCAAGAAGTCATCATTCACAAGTTCGGCATAATTAATACTCTCTCGGGTACTTGTCATCGGGACTCACAAGAAAGTAGTGTATCACTCATCTCTCAAAGTGTATGGTAAGTATTTGCCTTCAACTCAATTCATTGAATGTAGAACTACCATAGGCTTGCAAATCATCTAACATCTCTACCACTTTTGTGTGCACAATTTAAGAATAAAAACGGACTTTCATTTGGTTATAATGTAGGCTCTTTGGTAAGAGTAGAAAAAATTTGAATTAAGTGACTTGACTTGAGCAAATAGAATTTAACTACACAGACTTGCAACTCACCAACCCAATTTTTATCTAAAAATCATTCTTTCAAGATATTTTCTTTTTTAACTCAACTCCATCCTTGTTTCTCCTTTTTCATTCTTAGGCCTTTTTGCATTTTTTTCTTTTTCTTTTTCCTCAAGCTTAGGGGTGGCCAAATGGAACCAAAACTGGGTTACAAACCAAAACCGGAACCGTGTAGACCGGTTCCACTTCCGGTTCCTTAGTCTCAAAACCATGGAACGTCGGTTAGAACCGTATGTGGAACCGTGGTGGAACCGGTGGTTTCAAAGTTAAAACCAACGATTTTTATTTTTATTTGTTAAAATATGCTAGAAGAAATGTTAAATGTTTATTAGTTAGTTTTATATTTGTAACCACATGAGACAAATTTTAAAACAAATGTAGTAAGCGAACTACGTTAACTTTGATTCCTCTATACTCTAATGATATAGACAATTTAATATTATTATTAAAATTAAGTACAAAACTCAATTGAATATTAAGTCTAATTCTTTTTCTTTCTTTTCCCATTTTTTTGTAACTGAAATTAATAAACTATTTTTAAAAAATAAAAAATTATCAAAAGATAAACAAACGGTTCTGGTCTAAACCATAACTGGAACCGTGTAGGAACCGGGTTCCAAACCAAAACCAGAACTGGAACCATGAGACAACGGTTCCGGTTCTGGTTCCTCCAAAATGAGGAATCAGAACCAACAGTTCTGGAACCGTGGCCACCCTTACTCAAGCTCTCAGTTTCTAGAAAATTTCCAGAATTTTTCATTTTTTTGCTCTATTTCTTTGGCTCGATTTTTCTCTTTCTTTTTCCAAGATTTTTTTCTTTCTATTTTGAGCTACATTATTCTTTTATTTACCTAAGCACTGCTCACCCCTCATAGGCTTATTTTTCGCAACATGCTAAAATACCCAATTTTCTCAATCAATGCCAAACAAGTAAAAGATATATTCTCAATCATTCATCACATTATTCACACAAATATTTCATCTCATAAAATCAAATGCTCATTGTAAAATTATACGAAAGCTTTTTGTACTTTTTTGAATTCTAATCCTAAATCACACAAAATCAATTAAACGTGCAAAAGCGATACACATGGTAAAATAAAAAAAAATAAAAATAAAATGGAATTTTTTTTTGAAAAATTTTTATGCAAATTTTTATGTTCTACATGCAATGCGAAATGCAACACTACCAATTTACGCATTCTTGACAACCTCCCCAAACTTAAAATATGCTCCGTCCCGAACATATGAGGAAATCATCAAAAAAAAGAGGAATGCGTAAAAAATACTTACTGAATCACTGTGGTGGTGGTGGAGGTGGGGGGTAGTGGCCTTGTGAAATGTGTCACCGATCCATACGAGACATCATCTCGTACATGCACTGATGCTGCTGGGTGATAGCGTCAAACCTCTGTAAGTATTTAGTGTGATACTCATCAACTGTCACCGTCAATTGATAAGAATCATCTATTAACTTGCCCACATCGGCTTCCACCCTTTCAAGCCTATCACTCATGTTCCATGGCCGGTTACCCCATTGTCTAGAGGATTCTGGCATATCTCTTTCCTGCATAGGCTCATCTTGCTCTTCCTGAGTAGCAATCCCCTGATCACCTCTCATTAACCAATTACTCCTATTTCTGATAGAAGTAGCTTCTGGGTTTGGGAGCCTAACTCTAGTTCTATCCACATGATTCAACCAATAATCACACCCATCAAGTTGAATCATTTTCATAGCGGATAAAACAGTCATAATAATTAGTTTTGGCCCATCGGCCTCCGTATACCCCTCAAAGCTAACATTGAAGTGCTCGACTATAGGAGTAATAAGCCTACCAATACAAATTCCTCCCCTTTCTTGTTTCCTCACTCTATCAAATTGCCGAGCTATCATAGCCCCGACATTTGGTACAACCTCCATCCCCGATGCAATACACCAAATAATAAACAACTCATCTATTCTTAAGCCCCTTTGTTATCCTCCCTCGCGAACACCATTTTTGCTAAAATTCATTTTATATAGCAAAATATAGGATTTCGAATGCTAGATGCCTTCAATTTACCCGGCATATAAAATCGTTTACCCGTTATCTCGCTCCAAAACCTATCCTTATTAAAATCCTCATGTTCCTCCACCCATAAGCCGGGGTTCTATATATCGCATTCAAATCATCTATTGATAACTCCCTCGGCTCATTGGCTGATTGGAACCTAATCCCCATCAAATTTTGTTTTCGGACTACTAATTCAAAACTACTTAGGAATTGAATCGTATAAATTGAATATGTATATCAATGCCCATTCAACAATTCATGCCAATCTATACGGCCACACATGGCCCGAAAATCCTCCAACAAACCCAAATTAGCGAGAATAGGTTCATAGGCATACCTCGTATTAGTCCATGGTCGGAAATAGAGCACCACCTATCTAGCCCAGTGTGTTTCATTCGGTATGATGACATTAGAGACCTTCGATTGTCGGCCACATACTCTTGTTGGGGCTCGGGTTCAGGTTCAGGTGTTGGCTCTCTTCTTCTTCTTAATATCCTTCTAGTTACTCTTCCCCTCCTCTAGAAGCCATGAGAATCAAGTTTTTGAAGTATTAAAAATCTAAAATTTGAGTATTTAGGAATCCCCCAAACTTGAAGATGAACTTGTAGAAGTTTGAGAAAATGAAGGAATTTAGTGAGGGTATTCTTGAGAAGGTGAAAAATTTGTGTTGGTGGTGTAAGATTTGAAGTGAATTTGGAAGAGATTTGGAGGTGGGTTTGAGTATTTGGGAGAGAATTTCCAGGTTGTGGGGTTTGAGTCGGAGAGAGTGGGATAGAGATTGAGTGTTTGAGAATAAAAGGGAGTGAAAATCCATCTAGGAGTACCACACGGCCCGACCATGCGGCTCTAGGCATCGGTCTACCTGCTTCTGCTCGATCCTACACGACCGAGTGGAGTCACACGGCCTGGCCACATGACTAGTCTCTATTTTTCGGTCGCACGGGCCGTGTGGCTCGGTTCACATGGTCATGTGACGTGTATATATATATATATATATATATATATATATTAAGAAAATCCAGAGTTTGCTGTGATGCCTCCTACACAACAACTCACAAAAGCAAACAAAACTAAAATCAAGTTAATACTAGAATCGAAAATTACATTAAAATTAATTAAAAATGAAGACAATCAAAACGAAATATGAAAATAAGAAATAATTTGGGTTGCCTCCCATAGAGCGCTAAGTTTTACGTCTTCAGCCAGACTTCAGATTTTTATTAACTAGGTCAGTTGAAATCTTTGAGCCATCGTATTCTGTACCATCCATTAGATGAATGTCGTTGCACTGTTCTCTCGCATTAAGTTCAGTGTCACTTGGGAATTTGACCTTTTGATGTTGGCCTCCCACTGCAGTAGAGATTTGGGCTACTTGTGTTTCCAAAGATTTCAGTCTTGCGTTTATGTTTGTGCTCAACTGCGTGACCTGTTTCTCAATAATGTATATCTTTGCTTCATCCTTATTCAGTCTTGCTCTAGTTTCTCCGATAAATGAGGATCATCTCTTTCACAGATGCTTTCTTGTCACTTGAGTCTGCTCTGCCTTGGTTACCCACATTAAATTCCGAAGGTGGCTGCAAAACATTTTTGTTATTAGCATATGAAAAGTTCTCATGGTTTTGCAACCCCAGATGATAGTAATTGGGTATCTGATTATTTCTATAGGGTTGTTGAAGTGTCTTTGCTGTCGCACAAAATTAGCGTATTCTTCAACAACCACAGGATCCCTAGGAGTCACTTTCTGCATCACATCCGATTTCATATTTAGCACGGATACCTATTCTGTGAGCATGGCAACTTTCTTATACTGAATCTCTACCACACATCGAACATTGGATCTCTCGGATGACCACTGGTAACTATTATTTGCGATATCTTCTAACAATTCTAGTGCCCCCTCTGGATATATCGCTAGCAGTGCACCTCCAGATGCATAATCTATAATAGTTCTCATATTACCAGTTAAACCATTATAGAAATACTGAACTTGTTGGTAATCGGATATCCATGCTGAGGGCACTTCCTTAGTAATTCTCTGAATCTATCCCATTCCTCATACAATGGCTCCGCATCTAACTGCCTAAATTGGGGATTTCCGACTTCAGCGGCAATGTTTTACTAGGGGGAAAGTATTTGGCTAAGAACCGCTGACTTAGTTCAGCCCAATCTGTTGCGGGTGGTGTCAAAGAACATAACCATCCTTTAGCCTTATCGCGTAGAAAGAATACGAAAAGACGGCTTCGAATGATGTCTTCAGAAACACCATTCTTCTTGACAGTATCACATATTTCTAAAATTGCGCCAGATGCGCATTTGGATCCTCAACGACTCTTTCCCCAAACTTATTCTGTGAAACCATCTAGATTAATGCAGGTTTAAGTTTAAAGTTGTTTGCATTGATTGGCACACGGGCCACACCCCATAAGTTCGACTAACTTCAGGCTGGAAGTAGTCCCTAACTGCCATTCTCGCAGACCTTTCCACAATACGATCCTGTTCATCCGCCCCAAGTGGGTGTTCCTCATTGTTTCTGTTATCCACGACATTCTGATTATTATCCCCATTGCTTTAGATATTTTCCTTAGTTGTTTCAGTATCTTCTCGATTTTCAAATCAATGGGTATTGGCTGGGTAGATCTGGAACGCGTGATCATGCACTATCTACACTTAACAAAAACAATGTTAGAACCAAAGCAATAAAATAATTTACAAAAATAAAAAAATAGAAAAAATAGAAAAATATTTAAAAATAAATTGAAAATTAAAAAAAATAAAAAAAAATATTTACAAAAGCTTCAATTAAGATTGAACTACTTATTACTATATCTAAGTAGAATCTTTCAATTCCCGGCAATGGCGCCAAAAACTTGTTCGCCAAAACTTTGGATCTCAATACTGCAAGTGTACAGTGTAGTTTATAAGATAATGACAAGCAAGGTCGTATTCCTCAGGGATTGAATACGAAAGACTTAGGCTATAATAACATCGTGTTTTAATTTTATTGAAGCGACCGAAAATTAAGAATTTATCATATCTAATTAAAAAATAAAAATGAAAGAAACAATTTTGTAAAAACCCGAACTCCACAAGTCTTTTCAACAAATACAAAAGCAACTTAGGCACATAATCTCAACATGCTTCTTCAATATTAAATCGAATCAATGTTTCAAAATAAATTCATGTGTTTCTATGGGTTCAATTCCTAAATTAATCTATTCCCCTTCCGGGGTGGCGCATAAACAGTAGATTACTAACAATTGTAGATCGCCAGATACGTTACAACTATTATTAATTCCCAAATTATCTTTGAATTGAATGACTCCCCACAAACAATTGTAGGTCTCCCGACTCGTTACACCCAATTATGTTTGAACTCGATTTCCGTCTTTGTTAGAACTCATCTCCCGAATTTTGCATTAACAAATATGACATGCAAATTATTGATCAAATAATAAGCAAGAAAATAATCACTCTTCACAAAATACAATACATAAATCAATTAAGAAAACAATCAATCAAGATTTAGCATGAATCCACAGTTTTGATTATGCCCTAGGATCCAAAAGATTAACCCAACATTGATAACAAATTCATAGACAAACTTGAAATCAACATTGTGACATCGTTTAAGTATATACAAGAGATCTAAACTAAGAAAGAAAACCCCTTCTTGTCAGGATGGATTTTCCCTCCAAGCCTTCGAAACTCTTGTGTTTCCGTAGATGTGAAAGGCATTGTGGTGCTCTTCGTAACCTAACCTTCCTATCTCAAAAGACCTTTGATGTGTGCAATTCTGTGTATTGTATTGTATTTTGTAGTCTAATATCATATATTTTCGTGCAAATCCTTGGTCCTCCTTATATAGGTGCTTGGAGAGATCACTTGTAGAGTTCTGACGGGAAAAAGACTCAAAATCAGACTCAAAAACATCGCACGGGCCATCTCAGTTCATACAACCACACCACATGGGCATACTGTGTAACACGTCTCTATCTCTGTTTCCTCCCGAACATTTCACATGGTCGTGTAACCTTCACACGGGAGGTCACACGGTCGTGTCACCCCACACGGGCTGACCGTGTGACTTACTTTCATCCATTTTCTTTGTCTTTTTGATCTTCTCTTTGCACTCGGTGATCGTGTCCCGGTCTTCCAACTGATATCTTTCCATTTAAGCTTCGTTTCCTGTAAAAAAATTACAAGAATACGCAGTATCATGCCCTTCTAAGAAAACTAAGTAAAATACACTGAATATACGTGCAAAATGCATCAATTATGTAGTAAAATAAGCCCTTAAATGCACGTATATTTTACACGTATCATGGACTTGAGACACTCCATGGACTTAACAAGAACATCCAACCATGAGCTATTCTCAGATTTGAAAGCTTATGAATTCGAGCTCTGAAGGAAAGCGCAAGAAGAGATATTTATACCCAAGACAACTGCACTCATGGCTGGAAAATTCAAAAGAGTTGAATCTAAGGAAGACAGTGACAGAGGAGATTGTCCTTATGGTAAAGAGATTCAACAAGTTCTTCAATAAGAACTACACAAGGAACAAAGGTGAATCATCCTGGAGACACTCAGCACCTTCCAAAGCAAGGGAAGAAAGACCACCCAAGAGAGCTGACCATCAGAGGACTGAATATCAGAGAGCTGATAATTAGAGAGCTGACATAGCTGACTTCCAGAAAGCTGAAAACACGTGCTGGAATCGCGAAAAGTCAAAACATTTTGCTGTTGACTGTCCTTACCCACCAGTCAACAAATACAGAAATGAGGAAAAAGAATAGTCTTCAAGGACAGAAGACAAGAAAAGAAGAAAGCCATGTTAGCTGCTGAAGCTGACACAACCAAGTGCAAATAAACGGCCAAGTCAGACAATAGTGAGGCTGATTACTCCCCAGACACAGAAGAAGAGGCTTTGATATGACTCATGGCCAAAGCACAGGAAGATGAGGTACACTCTAACTCATCTCATTCCAGTTTTGATGATAGTAATAGTGACACAAACACTTCATCACCCACAGATCTTTATGATTCATTAGGCAAAATGATGAAAGATCGTGAACACATGAAAACCTCTAACACACTTTTAAATGAGGAAAACAGCTAGCTCAAAAGCCAAAACTCACAGCTGACTAAGGAGCTGAGTACTCTAAGTCACATAGCTGTTGAGAACATTGAGCTGAAGGCTGAAATAGCTAAGATCAAAGCAGACTTAGCTGAAACAGAAGAAAAGGAAAAATATTTAAAAAATGAGATTGCATCATTTACGAAGGCATCTAAATCATTGGATGAATTGATAATGATATAAAAGGAAAGTGGAGATAAAAGAGGCATATGATTTAATTCCTTTGTGCATGTTCAAACTGTAAGAATGGTTATGGAAAAAGGATCCTCAAGTAACGAGAAGTCCAAAAATCTAAAGCACCATATATTGCACCCACACCCACACCCACTAACAAACACAATCACAACCACGTTGGCCTAGGATATAAAGGCAAGGGCAAAAAGCCAGCAGAGTATGTTGAAAGGACAACTGAAACCAAATTCAAAAGAGTCCATCAACAGACTCCAAACAAAAAAATATTCTGTGAAATCTGTAGGTCCCAAGGGGTGTGGTGTAAGGTTTTGAAGGGGGGTTGAATAAATCTTATCAAATTTTCACTTTTTAGTCTTTTTAATAATTTCAACAGAGTTGACTCAAATCAGCTGCGTCCTTGGAGGACAACTAGGTTGGCTTTCTTCAGCAAAGTTACCCCCTCAACAGACTCGACTGAGTTGTTGATAGTATAACTTAGCTGCATCAGCTAACGCTTAACTTTTATGTGATTTGGTTTTTAACAGCGAAAGACTTAACACCCTTTAAAATTTTAAGCTCATTTTTAATATTTGTTTTAGCACTTGTTATTATCAGTTGGATAGCAATATAATTTATCAGCAGATATGAAAATATAAGCAAGAAAGTAAATGCTGAAAATAAATGACACAAGCAAATTTATAGTGGTTCGAGGATGGGGTAATTCCTCTAATCCACACTTCTCCAACTCCTAGAGGAATCCACTAAGTAACAAATCAAGTTACAAAGCAGTAGTCTAG
The DNA here is from genome assembly GCA_016081115.2 of Rehmannia glutinosa. Classification (NCBI taxonomy): domain Eukaryota; kingdom Viridiplantae; phylum Streptophyta; class Magnoliopsida; order Lamiales; family Orobanchaceae; genus Rehmannia; species Rehmannia glutinosa. The sequence continues at coordinate 77,206,350 of CM071925.1, read as the reverse complement.
AGAGAGCCTTGATCACACAGTTGGCTTCTCATGCGACTCAACTTCTTCACAAGACAACTGTCTTTCTACTTCAGCTTCCTTCAACTCTTTGGAATTGATCACACAACCTTCCAACAAACTTGAAACTTCTGGTTCGACCTTGAACCTTTCTACAATTCCTTCAACTTGGAGAGTAGACCCCTTTTTCGTTCTTTAAACTTTTTCTCTTTAACTGGTTGAAGTATTCTTTCATTCAAAGCGTGTATTGGATCAAGTTCCTTCGAGTGTTAGGCTTGAGGAATTCTTTGATAAGCTTTGAGAATATTGCAGGTTATGCTTGCTTGAATATTGCTTGATTTGTTCATGCTTGGTTCATGTCACATTTTCTCAAATGCTTCCTCAGCCTTTTATAGTGCTCATTTGAAAATTTCCCCATTGAAGAGATAGGCTATTTTCAAATAACACTTCTTGTTCGTTGGCTTGTCTTTTCTTGGCTCGCAGAGATATGATGTTGACCATTCCTCGTATTAAATGACTCTGCAACTTTATAGGATCTGACACATGCTCCAGTGTTTCCCATTGGTTTATTCCTTTTGCATATTTCTGGGCCACACACTTTAAGACCTGATGATTGACTTATTACTATATCGAGTAATATCCTTGACTTCCTTTCAACGGATCAATGCCAGTTGTCTTGACTTGACTGCTGCCTTTACCCCTTGACTTGAGTCTGCTCCAAATATATGGGAATGACTCAACTGTCACTTCAACTGTTAGGCTTGGCTCATTTTACTGACTTGACAGACACTTCCTCATACTTTACACAACTGTTCCTCAACTGGCTCTCCTTTAGTCATGTCCTTATCTCCCATCTTGGCCATACTCAGCTGACACACAGCGGAGTCTTCACTCTAATCTACAGTTGACTTCTTGCATTCTTCGACATAGCTGACTTCACTCAGCTCTTTTAGTCCTATCTATTACAACATAGTATTACAAGGAAAATGGGGTGCCAACTTCCTAGTCTATGATTTACATGGTATCACAAAATCTAACAAATAAATTTCATAACAATTTCCCCCTTTTTGATTATGCCACAACTTAAATAAAATAAACAGCAAACACAAGCAGTGCACTAACAAAAAATGTGTGCTTTAAATAATCAATTTTATTGATCATAACATTTTTGTCCTTTACAAAGCTGTTTACAACAATATACTCTATACTATTGAAATACAACATGTAACAGAGCAAACTTACAAATAAGGTATCAGAGCTAATAGCTAACTTACAAAGAACTTACAGATATGTATTTACAAAGTAAAATACATAAAGGGGTTACAACCGCCTTCAATGCCTTGGCTGCTTCCTTTTTCTTTCTTCATCATCAGCTCTCCTTCTATCCTCATCAACTCTCATTCTCTTCATTTCTTCTTCATCCTTCTTCTTTTTATAATAGGCATGCCTTGCAGCCAGGTCATCCCGACGTTGTCTTTCCTCCTATTCATGCATCGTTCGTTCCTTTTCAGCTTCCTGTCTTCTCACAACTTATTCATTCTTACGCTGGACTTCTAAATTTGCAAGATGATCGTATCCAGCCCAGTATGTGATCCATTTCTTCTGCGGATCAGTATAGTTGATGTTCTTAGAATTTTGTTGCGGTTGAGAACCTCTGCCTCTTCCACTTCCACTTGATCTTCTTCTTCGTCTTCCCGACTCATCTCCTCCTCCTCTGGGAGTGTACTGTACTGGAGCTTTTGATTTTCCAGCTGAGCGACTGCTGGAACTCTGCTGCACATCAGCTAGGTTGCACACATCGAGACCTTTCTCCCAGTACATGTCCCAGGCTTGCGATATTGTCATATCTCTAAAGTAGCCTTCTGCCTCTAGAGTTTGAAACTCCTCTAGGGATCTGGGTTCAGACCCAACATCATGCATAGCAATGTCTCTTCGGGGCTTGATCGCAGGGAAATCTTTTCCTGCTGGAGGACCATCATATTGCATTCTGATATCCTGAATCCACGCAGACTACTTCCTAGCTACTTTCTCAAATTCAGCTTCGATGGCTTTTCTTGACTCTATGAATTCCATCTCAGCTTTCTATTTTACTGACAGCTCTTTCGGCAGCTTGCTAAGAATTGAGGTTGTTATCTCTCCTTGCTGGGGGATTTCAGTGAACATAAGCTTCAAGGGGGGATTTTTGAGCTTCCGTCCCCCTTAGTTGTTTCTTCCTTCTTCTCCACCTTATGACTCCCTTTGCTTATCTTTAGTTCATTCAAAGCCTCATCTTCCCCCTTTTTTGCATCATCACCAAACGAAAGGGTCAGGCAAGGGAACAATCTACTGAGAATAAAGTCAAGTAAGCTATTCGTAGAATTTTTCTTGTCATTTTCTTTGGAGTAGGCTATCCGGAACTCTAACCGCGTTACTTTTTACTCAGCTACCATTAATTTCATTTCTGTCTGAAGAAGATTGAACTTCTGGTTCATGTTGCTCTCCAGTCTTACAATCTTGCTATGGTGTTGCAGGTTGAGTAACTCCATATCTGACTCTTGGGAATATTCAATTGTGGCCATAAACTCCTTCCACCTCTGCTGAAACTTACATTATCCGCACTCCATACTAGCAGCTTTGCAAAGAGTGATTTGAAGTAGCGGACTTGCTCTAATCGCATAGCAGTCGTCTGTGTAGCCCATTCCCTGATCCATAGGACAACACCTCGAATATCCCCGCTGATGTTTATATCACGGTTGTCTAACCTTAGGTCTAACGATGCTAGGTGGTACTCCATCTTCTCAATTTCCGCGCAAATATCCTTAAACACCTTTTGAAATTCGGTTGTAGAAGCTGAATCTTCCTAGGCCAAACATCATCGAAGTCAAAACCTATAGGCACCATGGAATCATCTGGAACTTTGGGCTCTTCCTGCACAGTGTACTTTGCTTGTTCTCTAGCAGACTCGACATCCAGAGATGGTAATTCAGCTTTAAAGTGGAACATTTCTTCAAACATATCATCTGGAACGAGGGATTCCCGTAGGTCCACGTTGTGGAGCCTTGCGCTTCTCCTTTCGTAGTGCTTCAGCTCTATTCGCCTTGGCTGAGCCAACTTCATCGGCAGTTAATGCAGTTGTGGTAGCCTGTTGTTGAGCTGAATGAGTTTCTCGCTGAGCGATTGTGTTAGCCTCTGCACCGACCGATTTCCTATTGCAGCTTGTTTGATGCCTGCTCACCGACCGATCCTCAACTATGTTAATAGCTTCACTAGCATCAGTGTGGGTTTTTTTTTGAGTTGACTGGTCCTCAATGTTAGATAAATGTTTTTATCATGATTTTGATGATTTTGTTCGAGTTTGTTCAAATGAGTTTTTAAACCAAAACAATGTCCCAAAATGTTGTCTAAATACTTCCGACCGTCTTAAAATGTTTTTACTATTTTTCGGAGTATTTTTTGAAGTTTATTTTCGATAAAAAATTGGACAACACATTTGTTTTAGGCTCGACCGGTCGCCCTATAGGGCAACCCATACTTGAGTTGAGTTTTGAAACAAAAAACGGGATGTAAGAAAAAAAGAGAAGGGCGATCGGCCGACTAGGTGGGCGACCGGTGAGGGCGACCGGCGACCCCACCGGGCGGCCGTGCACTGGGAGCAGCCCTCTTGGTTCAGACTTTTCTGTTTCGTAAATTCTTCAAGTCCAACCGGTCACAACTATAGGCGACCGGTTGCACCCCCCTCCGACCGGTCCCCCTGTGTAAAAATTCGCAGACTTCAATTTTAATCTTATCTTTGCGCGACCGGTCGAACCCCCTATTTATCAGCAAACTATCCGTTGCGTTTTCAGACAGCTTTTCCCTATTTTGTGGGATTGATTTCTAACATCTATATTGATCATTTTAAATGGATTCTTTTGCAGCAAATCACTCCCCAAGGATGAGCCAATGTCTGGAAATGAAAGCCAAGTCCTCTCCTATAAATAGAGGCCTCATTCAAGCAACAAGATACAACACTCTACACAAGCAAAGAGCAATCAAGCAAACACTTTCATATATCTTGTTGTATTAGCCTTAGCACTTTCACTTGCACAAATTTGAGGTCTAGGCTTTCAATTCTTGATTACACTTGTACTCATATTGTATCAATCTTTATTGAGTTGTAATCTTGATTTTGGTCATCATTCAACACAAGACATCCTTGTGAGTATTCTTGTGCTAAGAATACACTTGGGTGATCTAGGTGATAGGTGTTTGAAGGTTGTGGTAATATTCAAAGGTGTTGTAAGAGGATTGTGGTAATCCTCAAGGTGGTATAAGAGGGTTGTGGTAATCCTCAAGGTGTTGTATTAATTTTTGGTAAATTAATAAAATCTTTTTTCTTTTTGAAATCCATCCCGGATATACTGGGGTGGTAGTAGATTAGGCCCTAGGTGGGTTGAACTACTTTAAATCGACGTGTGCTATTTACCTTCCGCACTTAGCATTTCATCTTTGCTTGAGTTTTTCGAAAAAGAGGGCAATATCTGAAAAACCGGGATAATCTATTCACCCCATCTCTAGATTATTGTAGCCACTTGGACTAACAAGTGGTATCAAAGCCAAACTCTTTGGCTAGCTCGTTCCGAGTAAAGAGGAAAGATCCATGGCTACATATGATGCTCATCTCACCACCGGCGCCTCCACCAACAAGCCACCACTATTCGACGCCAACAACTACGCATTTTGGAAAGACCGTATGGAGTGCTTTCTACAAGGGTGCGGGTTCGATATTTGGAATGTGGTCATTGAAGGAGTTGATCAACCAACCAAGAAATCGGAGGATGGCACCACGACTCCTAAACCTTTCAAGGAGTTCGATGAAAACGACAAAAAGGCTTTCTCTCTAAACGGTAAGGCCTTAAATATTTTGCATTGTTCTCTTACGACTACCGAGTATAATCGCATAAAAGGTATAAGGTCGGCACATGAGGTTTGGGAAAAATTGGAGACAATTTATGAAAGGAATAAGAAGGTCAAACAAGCAAGAAAGACCATGCTTATTAAAGACTTTGAAAACTTTAACATGCATGATGGTGGAAAGGCTTGATAATATTGTCAATCCTCTTGTGGCCCTCGGTAAAGTCATCTCCGAAGAAGACAAGGTGACTAAGGTATTGAATGCTCTTCCCGGCTCATGGTCCGAAAAAGTAACGACAATCACGGAGGCACAAAACCTTGAGACACTCAAGTTCGATGAGCTTATTGGAAACCTCCTCATCTATGAAGTCTATCTCAAGGATCGGAAAAATTCCAAACCATCCATAAATCAATCGGGTATGCAAATTATTCCTAAAGGTCTTGCTTCTTCTTCTAATAATGCATACTATGATAATGATGATGATGATGATGAGGAGACGGCCGCACTTGTTCGAAAATTTGCAAAATTTGTGAATAAAAATAAAGCAAGAAAACTAAGAAATAATGCTTGCTTTAAGTGCGGAAAACCCGGGCACTTCATTGCCGATTGCCCAAAGCTCGATGAAGAGGAGCAAAAGAAAAGGAATCCTTTCACGAAAAAGAAGGCTCTAAATGCGGAGGTCAAAACGTGGGATGAACTACTCGAAACAACCGATGAGGAAGGAGAAAACCGAACACGGTCTCATGGCCATAAACGATGAAAACAATGAGGTACGTTCTAATTCTTCTACTTCCTCCATAGTTGATGACTTGTAATGTGATTTTGATGAATTGCAAATTGAGTTTCAAAATTTAATTGTTAAATACAAAAATTTGAAAAAGGAGCATAAGGAGCTTAAGGTTGAAAAAGAAAAATTATTTACCTCTTATGAATCTCTAGACAAAGCTCATGCTCTTACTCTTACTAGAGTTCACTCTCTTGAAACCGAAAAGGAATCGCTCACAAAAGATATTGAATGTTTGAAAAATGATGTGCATCGTTTCAACATAAGCACGGATAAAGTCACAAAAATTTTAGATGCACAAAGAGGTGCACATTCCAAATTGGGACTTGGTTATAAGTCATTTCAAAGTGTTTTTAAGAAAAATAACCAAGGTCCGACTTTTCTACGTGCTAATAATTACAACACTCCTACTTGTTTTTATTGTGGCAAAGTTGAACATTATGCTAATATATGCAAATTGAGAAATAGCTCAAGACATGTTTGGAGACCCAAAGGTCTCAAGACTAACCCCCATGGACCCCAAAATTATAGGGTACCTAAAAGAAATTCTTTTGTAGGTAATAGGGGCTATAACAACAATGGAAGATTCAAAATGGCTCGTGGACATCGGATGTTCACGCCATATGACCGGGAGGAGAGAACTTTTTACCAACATCAACCTCCAAGAAGAGGGTATGGTCAAGTTCGGCAATGGCAAAGGAAAAATTCTTGGAAATGGAGAAATTGGTAACTCTTTTTTCTCTCTTAGTAATGTTCTTTTAGTAGAAGGGCTTAAGTTTAATTTGATAAGTGTTAGCCAACTTTGTGATTCAAATTATGATGTTTCCTTCAATAATGAAAAATGCCTTATACTTAAAAATGGTGAAATTATTTGTGAAGCATATAGAAAAGGCAATCTTTACAAAATTTGTACAAGTGATTTGGTTAGTCAAAATGTTTCTTGTTTAGTCGCCAATAATGATTTAACTAGTTTATGGCATAGGCAACTTGGACATGTTGGATACAAGAATTTGAAAAATATTTACAAAAACCAAGATGTGAAAGGACTACCCAAATTGAATTTTGAAAATCTTGGCTTATGTGACACTTGTCAAAAGAACAAATTAGTTAAAAGTAGTTTTAAGCCCAAAAATGAAATTTCCACAACCAAACCCCTACAATTGCTTCACCTTGATTTGTATGGGGATATTGGTACGACAAGTCTAAGTGGAAAACATTACACTTTCGTTATTGTCGATGATTTTTCTAGATACTCTTTTTCTTACCAATAAAAGCGATGTCGTTAATGAGTTTGTTAAGTTGTGTAGACTCATTGAAAATGAAAAAGAAGACACTATTAAGTCTATTCGAAGCAATCGAGGTGGAGAATTTGATGGTGAATTTAGAATCTTTCGTGAAACCAAAGGACATGCTCATAATTTTTCGGCTCCAAGGACACCTCAACAAAATGGAGTAGCCGAAAGGAAAAACCGGACACTACAAGAGATGAGTCGGTCCATGCTCAATGAATTTTCACTTCCAAAATATTTTTGGGCCGAAGCCGTAAGTACCGCTTGCTATGTCATTAATCGAGTTTATATTCATCCTAAAATGAATAAAACTCCATATGAGCTTTGGAAAGGTAGAACTCCAAATATTAGTTATTTCAAGATATTTGGGTGTAAATGCTTTATTTTGAATACCAAGGACCAATTGGACAAACTTGATCCTAAGGCCGATGAAGGAATATTATGGTATTTTCAACAAAAAGCAAAGCATATCGGGTCTACAATAAGACTAGTGGAGTTGTCTAAGAATCCATTCATGTCAAATTCAATGAAGCTTCGGGTGTTGAAAGAATACCCAATGATGAAAGTGATGAAGAGGATATTATTGAACAAATTGTTCAAGTTGATGTTCAACCGCCTACATCAAATGATCCTCAAGAAGATAGAGGTGATATCTCGGATCTTCCCGTTGTATTGAAATTTAAGGGAGATCACCCAAAAGATCTTATTATTGGTGATCCCCTTGACAAAGTGATGACTCGGAGAAAATTTGCCGAGAAAGCTCTTATTTCTCAAAAGGAGCCTAAAAATGCTAATGAGGCTATTGAGGATGAGGATTGGTTCCTAGAGATGCAAGAGGAGTTGAATCAATTTGAAAGAAATGATGTATGGGAATTGGTACCTTGTCCTCCTTCTCAAACCATAATTGGTACAAAATGGGTATTCCGGAACAAACTTGATGATCAAGGCAACATTGTTCGAAATAAGGCAAGGTTAGTTGCTCAAGGGTATTGTCAAGAAGAAGGTATTGACTATGATGAAACTTTTGCATCCGTAGCATATTTAGAAGCTATTCGTATTTTACTTGCCTATTCTTGTTTTAAAAATTTCAAACTTTACCAAATGGATGTTAAATTCGCTTTCTTAAATGGTATTATTCAAGAAGAAGTCTATGTAAAACAACCTCCGGGGTTTGAAAATTTTACTAGGCCTAATGATGTTTATAAACTTATAAAGGCCTTGTATGGTTTAAAACAAGCACCCCGTGCATGGCATATATGATAGACTTAGCTCTTTTCTTTTGCAAAATGGTTTTATAAGAGGTAAAGTTGATACAACTCTCTTTGTTTTTGAAAAAGGGCAAGATTGTTTACTTGTGCAAATTTATGTTGATGATATTATCTTTGGTGCTACTAATGATTCTTTGTGCAAGAAATTTTCTAAGTTAATGCAAGGTGAATTTGAGATGAGTATGATGGGGGAGCTCAATTTCTTTCTTGGACTCCAAATTAAGCAATGTCAAGAAGGCATATACATCTCACAATCAAAATACACAAAAGAACTTTTGAAAAAGTTTGGTATTGAAGAAGGAAGAACCGTTTCCACCCCCATGGCAACAAATGTCAAATTTGACAAAGATGAAAAAGGCAAGTCCGTGGATGAATCAAAGTATCGAGGTATGATTGGTAGTTTACTTTATTTAACCGCTAGTAGACCGGACATTCTTCATGCCGTATGCCTATGTGCTCGTTTTCAAAGTAATCCCAAAGAATCTCATATGAGTGCCGTTAAAAGGATTTTTCGATATTTAAAAGGCACTATTCAATATGGTTTATTCTATCCAAAGAATGAAAATTTTTCTCTTAAAGGTTATAGTGATTCGGATTATGCGGGAAATATTGATGATCGGAAAAGTACTTCCGGATCATGTCAATTTTTAGGCGATTGCCTAGTTTCTTGGTTTTCAAAGAAACAAAACTGTGTTTCTCTTTCAACGGCCGAAACCGAATATATTTCGCCGCTTTTGTTGTACTCAACTTCTTTGGATGAAACAAACCTTAGCGGATTACAAATGCTCTTTTGAAAATGTACCTATCTTTTGTGATAATATATCCGCTATAAATATTGCTCAAAACCCGGTTCATCATAACCGTACTAAACATATTGAGATTCGACATCATTTTCTAAGGGATTGTGTTTCAAAATGAAAAATTGAGATATCTTTTGTACCATCTCAAGATCAATTAGCGGACATTTTTACTAAACAACTATCTTCCGAGACTTTTGCATCGATACGAGCTCGGTTAGGCATAATGCATATTGAATGAGGCTTACGTTTGCCTTCTGCATATTTTTGAAACTTAGGGGCGAAAAATCGGATTTTTGGTTGAAAATTCGGATTTCTTCAAAAATGGCAAAACAGTGGCTAAACAGGTTGAGGGCAACCGGTCGCCCTCAACGTCGACCGGTCGCCCTCAACATCGACCGGTCGCCCTAAGCCTAAGTTTGGATTAAAACCGTTCTGTCTTCAGCATTCTTCATTTTAACTTATTTTGGCCATTTTTCGTCCCCTTTGCCAAATTCACACAAATTTCACTCAAAATTTGTTTTCATGCATTCAATTCACAATTTGAATGTTATATAGCATGCTTATCATCTTCATGGCTCATCTTTTCCGATCAAATGGTAAGAATTTTTCTTCCTTTGCTCAATTGGGTTGAACCCTTGAGTTTATGATCTTCTTGTATATTTCTTGATAATTTTTGCATATAATCTTGATGAGCTTAGTTATTATATTGTATTGTATGATGCTTGATGTGCATTGGTGATGAATTTTTTTGGCTTGAATCATTTACAAGGGCTATATACAACTTCTTTTAATTTTCACGCCCACAAAGTGTTCGATAAAATGTCGCTATGAAAATTTCAACTTCTACATAACTCTATTGCTTCCAAAAGTCTTCCATACTTATTGAGATCATGTTTTGGCAAATAAAACGAGCGTATGAACTCTTCATGATACTTTTCTCCCATTTTATTTGGATTTTTAAGCCTAAATTGCTCAACGGTTGATAAACCGACTCTTTAGCGCACTTTGATATAATTGTATGATGAGTTTATCATCCTAACAATCTTTTTGATGATTCCAAAGGGGGAGAAACAGGAAATTGGCTCGTTAGCCAAAAGAAGCTAATAAAAGCTCGCAATAAAAGCTATAAGCTATGGCTTACTAAAGCCAAGAATACCTAGTCCATGGCTTGTATTATGGACTCAATTGCAAAAGATTATAAGTATTGTGACAGGGGGAGCTTCTTAGCTCATGATATCTATATGCACCTTATATAAGCTTGTTATAGCTTGTGCTTCTAACTTATAATAATCCTTTGTTGATATGCTCATAGATAGGGGGAGCTTTGTATGGAATGTCTTTAACGGATGTTTACTTGTAAAACCGAAAAATTTATTTGTTTTCAAAATCGTCCTCGAGTAAATTGTTTTGGTTTGTAATCATAAAAAATGGGGAGTTTGTTAGATAAATGTTTTTATCATGATTTTGATGATTTTGTTCGAGTTTGTTCAAATGAGTTTTTAAACCAAAACAATGTCCCTAAATGTTGTCTAAATACTTCCGACCGTCTTAAAATGTTTTTACTATTTTTCGAGTATTTTTGAAGTTTATTTCCGATAAAAATTGGACAACACATTTGTTTCAGCTCGACTCGGCCGCTCGCTATAGGGCAACTCGTTACTGAGTTGAGTTTTGAAACAGAAAAATGGGACGAAAAAAAAAGAGGAGAGCGACCGGTCGACCCGTGCACTGGAGCATCCCTCTTGTTCGAGACTTCTTGTTTAAAATTCTTCAAGTCCAACTGGTCACAGCTAAGGGCGACCGGTCGCACCCCCCTCCGACCGGTCCCCATGTGTAAAAATTCGCAGAATTCTATTTCAATCTTATCTCTGCGCGACCGGTCGAACCCCCTGTTTATCAGCAAACTATCCGTTGCATTTTCAGACAGCTTTTCCCTATTTTGTGGGATTGATTTCTAACAGCTATATTGATAATTTTAAATGGATTCTGTTGCAGCAAATCACTCCCCAAGGAAGGAGCCAATGTCTGGAAATGAAAGCCAAGTCCTCTCCTATAAATAGAGCAATCAAGCAAACACTTTCATATATCTTGTTGTATTAGCCTTAACACTTTCACTTGCACAAATTTGAGGTCTAGGCTTTCAATTCTTGATTACACTTGTACTCATATTGTATCAATCTTTATTGAGTTGTAATCTTGATTTTGGTCATCATTCAACACAAGACATCCTTGTGAGTATTCTTGTGGTAAGAATACACTTGGGTGATCTAGGTGATAGGTGTTTGAAGGTTGTTAATCTTCCAGTGTTGTAATTGTTAATCCTCGAGGTGGTGTAAGAGGATTGTGGTAATCCTCAAGGTGGTGTAAGAGGGTTGTGGTAATCCTCAAGGTGTTGTATTAATTTTTGGTAAATTAATAAAAATTAATAAAATCTTTTTTCTTTTTGAAATCCATCCCGGATATACTGGGGTGGTAGTAGATTAGGCCCTAGGTGGGTTGAACTACTATAAATCGACATGTGCTATTTACCTTCCGCACTTAGCATTTCATCTTTGCTTGAGTTTTTCGAAAAAGTGGGCAATATATGAAAAACCGAGATAATCTATTCACCCCCCCTCTAGATTATTGTAGCCACTTGGAGTAACACTCAACTATTTTATCAGCGTCATCAGAGTGTGATATAGCCATAGGGGTTGGCTCATCATCGAATACAAATCTCATTGGAGCTATTTTATTACTGACAGTACTCTAAGAGTCTTGAGCATCCTCAGCCTGCTCCTTTGCAGATTCATCAACGGGTGTGGACTCGGCTTCATATTTGGATTCCAAAAATTTTGTGTCAATGTGTCCCTGGGAATCATGTAGGGCGCTGATCTCTTCTTCTTCATCAGCTCCCTCATTTGAGGAATATGCTCTTGCTCAATTGCTTTACCTAAGGAAGTCTCAACGTCCTTTAGGCCTTCATTTCCCCAACAGTCTCAACCGCTGTAGGGCCTTGGACAATTATCCTTTCGGCAGACTCAGCTACCTTTGGGTTTTCGATGGAATCCGTCTGAGTCTCAAATCCTAGGATTGCACTTTCATGGCCAGGAGTCTCAACTCCCAATGGCTCATTTCCATCTTTTACCTTAACTGCATCAGCAACTTCATCGACCTTCATTATAGAGAGAGTTTCAACTGGGACAGTCTCAACCGTCCGAACTTTGTCAACTTCACTCTGCTTATTTGCCTCATAACTGCATAGTTTAGTCTCTCACAGCGATCCTCCCACTTAGCCGTGGTGAAGAGAGCTTCCCCCTCAGCTGGCACACCAACTAAGTTAATGGCTGTGGGGTTACTCTGCTCCTGAGCCTCGGCTGTTTTTCCTTTTGAGTGTCAACCGTGGAAGAAGGTGTCTCAACACCTTCTTCGGGGGTTGGCTTGGCTAGGGTGCCCGCTACATCTCCTTCCCTAGCTTCATCGCCATTTCCCTGAGAGCCATTTTTAGATTGCACGGGGGATGTGATGGCAACAATATCAGTAGCTATCTTTTGCGCCACCCCCAAGGGATTTGATCAAGGAAAGAGTTGGGAGGACTCTCCTGGACCTTCTTGCAATTATTGCTCGTGCATAGCTTTTGATTCCTTAATGGCTTGTTGGAACTCGCCCTTCTCAACTGCTTCAGAAGGATTAATCACTTCCAGGTCGCTGCTGTCAGTCGAGTGCATGGCATGCTAATGACTGTCGGTGAACATGCACATTTTTTATTTCTCAAGAGCTTTAGTTTTCTCCAAAGCTTTTTCTTTCTCATTTTCCTTGATGGCACGAAGGGCATCCATGCAAAATTATTCTTTAAAGGCATAGGGGACAAAGACGTTTCCTAAGAAGTATAAGAGCTCCTATTCTTCTTCGATCAATTCAGGTTGCTCAAATAGCTATTGAGAGTAGTCCAACTTCCATCTTCTCCATTCCCTCATTCTCTGCTGAATATCCGAGTAGACTGGAGAGTACATAATTACGTCATCATCGTCGTCTCCATCTTCCAGAATTGTAGTAAGTGGAGCATACTCCTCCTCAGGTTTATTTGTATCAGTCAGAGGGGTCGAGATAGCTCTTTCTTCAAGAGTTTCAGCTGTCTCAGCGCTTTGCTTCTTCACAACTGTCTGACGAGCAGCTGGGTCTTCTACACTCTGCTGATTGACATTAGCAGTCTTCTGGGCATCCATGGTGGCTACATCTCCACCATATTGTACTTGAGACTGCTCTTCTTGAGCATCAACAGTCTTTTTGCTTCTCTGGCTGAGTGCCGGACTCAGCTGGCTTCTCTAGCTCTGACTTTTTGAACAACCTTCTTCATTTTGTTGGAACCAGGTGAATTTCTGGCTCCACATTCTCAGGCTCTTCAAATGTAAAAGACTTTGCTCCAACAATCTTTTTCTTCGACGCAACTGCCTTTCGAGGCATTGCAGTGCGCCGTTTCTTCACAACTGGAGAAAGAACTAATGATTCCTTCTCAATCTTAGCTACGGGGTAGGGGCTTCTGGACCAGCTGCAAGGGCAGGTGCTTGTGGCTCGGCTGCAGGGGCAGGAGCCTTCTTGGACTTGGCTACAGGGTCAGGTGCAGGCTTAGCTGGAGCAACTCACTTCTTTTGAATAGGCTTGGGGAGAGAGCTGGAGCAGTTGCAGCTATGTCTTCAGCAGGGTCAGCTGACTCATCCTCACTCGTGTCAGCTTCCTGGCATGTGCCTTCCTCTGAGCTCCAGAAAGGTTTGCCTTGAACATCTTCTTGTTCGCATGGAATGGCTTTCCATGACACAGGGTAATCCCCTTTACTTCCATCAAATGGCCAATCACCAGGCCATACCCCAATGAGCATCCAAAAGTCCCATCTTCCTTAAAGGACTTATTGATCACTTTTTCGCAGATACGACTGAAGATAAACTTGGCCCAGTTAATTTTCTTTTCTTTCATTATCGCAGCCATCACCACCAGCTTAGTCCGGGACTTGGACATGATGTCCATCAGTTTGTGGTAATCTTCCTTGATCAACTCCTTCTTGGCTGTATAGACAACGCCTTCGCAACTAACTCATGCTTAGCTATCTCTTTCCAAGCCACAACAATATTGATATATTTCTCGGTGATCTCCTTCAGCCCATCAGTAGGCAACTTGCAATGCTCAGCAAGGTCCGCAGCAGTGATCTTGATGGCCTTGCTGTGAATAGATGAGCGAATCTCATTATCGTGCACTTCTGCATTTACATAAAACATCGTGACCTCTTCTAAGTACGTGTGAGAGAACTCCATAGTGAGAATGTCCTTCAGACCAGACTTCTCGAGTTTCTCAGCGATCTTCTTCACCAGGGCTTCATCAGCACCCTGTTTCACCATCCCTTTGAAGTCCACAGTTGATCCTCAGTGGATCTTCTCAGATAACTTAACGAAACAATAAGATGCTTCCATTTTCAAAGAAAATAACCGGTGAAAAATGCGTATAATCTTGATCTTTCAAAGTAGGATTTTTGTACTATTGCAGAGAGTTTTTCTTGCTTGTTGAAGACGAGAGAGTTTTTGTGAGGAGAGAGAAAATATGTTTTCATCTTATATGGACTTGAAAAGACGGTTTTTGGAATTTGAAAAATTGATCAAAATCGACGACCAGGATTTAACCTTCAAAACTACATTAATTTTCCCACATTAAATGCAGTAGCATTTATATCTAATCATATGCTTTACCATGCAACGTTTGTATTGACAGCCATAATTAGGCTGACGTCATCCTTAAAAATATTCCCGATCGCATAAAACGACTTCATTTTTGCCACTTAGCTCATAAATAACTCAGCTTATATCCAAGAGTGACTTAACTCTGCTTCTCTCTTCACATTACATCATTCAGCTTGTCAGCTAACTCGATAGAGCTGACTTCCCGTCTAGGCTGTTTCACTTAGCTGAAATGTGAAACTTGCACATTTTTCATTCTCTCTTGTCTTGTCTCTGCTGATGAGTCTTCTGAGTATCCTAACTCCTCTCAATTAACCCTAGCTCATTATTAAGTTCTTCAAATCTCGATTCACATAGGGGCTTTGTGAATTATGTCAGCTAACTGCTTATCAGTTGAAATGTATTCCAAAATGATGTCTTTCTTTTCAACATGATCTCTTATAAAATGATATATGACATCAGTGTGCTTTGTTCTTGAGTGCAGCACTGGATTCTGAGTGATTGCAATAGTACTTGTGTTATCACATATAATTGGAATCTCTCTTTCTTCAACATCATAGTCTCTCAGCTGATGTCTCACCCATAACACCTGCCCGCAACTATGTACTCTGCTTCAGCTGTAGATGTAGCTATTGAAGTTTGTTTCTTGTTGAACTAAGAAACTAATCTGTTTCCAAGCATTTGACATGTACCTGATGTACTTTTCCTGTCAACTCTACATCCAACATAATCTGAGTCTGAGTATCCTACCATCTTGAATCTTCTTTTCTTTGGATACCATAAGCCAACTTCTTGGCATCTCTTCAAATATCTAAGGATTCTCTTAGCTGAAGTCATGTGACTCTCTTTTGGTGCAGATTGAAATCTAGCACATACACTTACAGCAAAGGTGATGTCTGACCTGCTTGCTGTTAAATAGAGCAAAGATCCAATGAGGGCTCTATATCTAGTTTGATCAATAACTTTGCCATCTGCATCCATGTCCATCTTGACTGATGTATTCATAGGAATCTTCACTGATGACTTTTCTTCCATACCAAATTTCTTCATTAAATCTCTGGTATACTTGGTTTGGCTTATGAAGGTTCCATCCTTCAATTGCTTGACTTGAAGTCCAAAGAAGAAAGTTAGCTCTCCCATCAAGCTCATCTCAAATTTTCCTTGCATGAGGTTTGAAAACTCACATCTCTTTGTTTGTGGATCCAAAGATGATATCATCCACATATATTTGAACAAGTAGTATACTTTCTCCATCTTGAATCCTGAAGAGTGTTCTGTCAACCTTGCCTTTTATGAATCCATTGTCAATTAGAAACTTAGACAATGTATCATACCATGCTTTTGGTGCTTGTTTCAATCCATACAATGCCTTCTTGAGCTTGTAGACCTTATCTCCAATAGTTTTCTGCTCAAAACCTGGAGGTTGTTCAACATAGACTTCTTCTTCTAACAGTCTATTTAGAAATGTACTCTTCACATTCATTTGATATACAGCGAAGTTCTTATGTGCAACATAAGCAAGAAACATCCTTACTGCTTCCAAACTGGCAACATGAGCAAATGTTTCATCAAAATCTATACATTTTTCTTGGCAATACCCTTTGGCAACCAATCTTGCTTTGTTTCTGACAACAGATCCTTCCTCATTCATCTTGTTTCTGAATATCCACTTAGTACCAATAACATTTTGGTGGGTTGGCCTTTGAACTAATTCTCATACTTTGTATCTTTCAAACTGATTCAGCTCTTCTTGCATGGCTTGAATCTAATGTGTATCTTTCAATGCTTGAGACACATCTTTAGGCTCTATTTGGGAAATAAAACAAGTGAACATTACTTCATGTTGTGCTCTGGATCTGGTTCTTATGCCATCTCTAACATCTCCAATGATTAACTCAGGTGGATGGTCTCTCAGCCATCTCACATTAGGTTGGAGTAAATCTGCTGGATTCAACCTTCTTGCAGCAAAGTTGTCTTGAACAGCTTCATCATCATCATTTAGCTGCAGACCTTCCAACTGTCATTGAGATTTAACTATCTCATCATCATCAGGGCTGAGTGCTCTCACATCTGCTTCAACATAAGGACTCTTCTGCATAGTCGGCTGATTCTGTTTCTCAGCTAACTCATCAATGTCTTTTCCATTTGCATTTGGCTCATCAAATACCACATGGATAGACTCTTCTATGACCATAGTCCTCTTGTTTAGCACTCTATAGGCTTTACTCTCAGTTGAGTATCCCAAAAAGATACCTTCATCAGCTTTAGCATCAAAAGCCTTCAGATTGTTCTTGCCATTGTTGTGGATGAAGCATTTACATCCAAATATCTTGAAATATCCAACATTTGGATTTTTCCCTGTCCAAATCTCATAAGGAGTCTTTGTTAAGTACCTGTTAATCATGCATCTATTATGAGTATAGCATGCTGTATTTATGGCATAAGCCCAAAATCTCTTAGGAAATCCAGCTTCAACTAACATTATCCTTGCAGCTTCCTTGAGAGTTTTGTTCCTTCTTTCAGCCATTCCATTCAAATTGTGGAGTCCTTGCTGTTGATAACTCTTGAGCAATACCATTTTCAACACAATATTGAGTTATAAATCCCATTGACAAACTCAGTTCCCCTGTCAGATCTTATCTTTATAATGGTTTGACTTTTCTCTCTTTGAACTCATCAGCTGAGGCAACTTCTGCAGTGTTTTCTTCTTTTTACACATGAAAATTGCCATTGTATATCTTGAATAGTCATCCACCACTACTAGGGTGTATTTCTTTCCACTGATGCTAGCTGGCTCAACAGGACCAAATAGACCCATATGCAACAGATGCAATATCCTTGTTGAATAAAGACTTGCCTTATCCTTGAATGATGATTTGTTTTGCTTTCCCATCTGGCATGCATCATATATACTTTCTTTCTTGTACACTGAGTGTGGCAATTCTTCCACAAGATGACTCATTGTAAGCTTGATGATTATCTTGAAATTAAGGTGACTCAGCTTCTTATGCCACAACCAACTGGATTCGGCTATATTCCTTGATAGCTGACATGTGCTTGGTGTAGCAATAGACAAATCCACTACATACATATTCTTTTGTCTTGTTCCTTGCAGCACTATCTCATTAGATTCAGTATCCTTGATCTGGCATATTCCCATGTTGAATCCCACATTATAGCCTTTGTCACACAGTTGGCTAATGCTTAACATGTTGAAGTTAAGGCCTTCAACATATGCAACATCTGTGATCTCTAGTCCATTCTTCTTGATGGATCCCATGCCTTTGATCTCCCCTGGAGCTTCATTTACTCCAAATATGACTTTTGCACCTTTGATTTCCTTGAATCTTGATAGATTTCTTTAATTCCCTGTCATATGTCTTGAATAACCACTATCCATGTACCAGGTTCTTTGGCACTCAACTGTTCCTTGAACCTGCAATCAAGGAAATCAGTATTAGGTACCCATACCTGCCTTGGTCTTGGGGGGGGTAGTGCTATAAGATGCTCCAACCAACTTATAGCCAGATGATCTGACTCTAAGAGGTTGCCATCTATCAGTACCATAATCATAATGCACATTAGCAAATTGCTTGGGGGTTTTAGGATCATACATCTGTCTTTTTTGTCTGTATGCCTGTGTGTTTGTTTTAGCAACTGCTTTCTTGGGGTAGTTGTGGAATTTCTGGGTGTAGTGATTGGGTGAATGAATGTGCTGATAATAGATCTTTTGCCTTGGGAATGACCTTTGATGTGGTTGAGGTGTTTGCCATTTTGGCTTGTATCTCATAGGTTTTTGCTGATATTTCACATGATTATTCCAATCAGCTTGGTTTGGATAATTTCTACCATTACCATCATATGTATTTCTTTGATGAAATCTCTGGGGCTTTTGGTAGCTTTGTTTGGATTTTACAGAGTATTTTCTGTTAGGAGTCTACTGATGGACCTGTCTGAATTTCTTCTCAGTTGTCCTTTCAACATACTCTACTGGCTTCTTTCTTTTTCCCTTGTGACCAAGGACAGTATGATTGTGATTGTGTTTTTGTATAGATGTTAGTGCAACATATGGTGTTTTGGGCTTTTGGATTCCCTCATTGCTTGAGGATCGTTTTTCCAAAATCACTCTTAGAGCTTGACTATGTAGAAAGGAGTTGAATCCTATGCATGTCTTGTTTCCACATTTTTTTGACTCGATATAAGTTCATCCAATGATTTGGATGCTTTTGTAAATGAGACAATCACATTTTTAAGATCTTTTTCTCTTTTCTCAGTAGCAGCTAACTCTGCTAAGATCTTGGTATTTTTAGCCTTCAACTTAGTGTTCTCATCAGCTATGTGACTCAGAGTAGTCATCTCTTTAGTCAGCTGTGACTTTTGGATTTTAGGTTGGCTGTTTTCCTCATATAGAAGTGTGTGTGAGGTCTTAATGTGCTCAAAATCTTTCATCATTTTGCTTAATGAATCGTAAAGATCAGTGGGTGATGTAGTGTGTGTATCACAGTCACTATCACTTGAATCTGAATGAGATGTGTTAGATTGTACCTCATCTTTTTGATCCTTTTGATCTTGTTCTTTGTCCATGAGGCAGATCGAAGCCTCTTCCTCTGTATCACTGAGTAGTCAGTTTCACTATTATCTGAGTCTGCTGCTTCCTTGCACTTGGCTGGCTCAACAGTCTTAGCAACCAACATGGCTTTCTACTTTTCTTGTCTTCTTTCCCTGAAGACTTTTC
Source organism: Rehmannia glutinosa (assembly GCA_016081115.2). Lineage (NCBI taxonomy): Eukaryota > Viridiplantae > Streptophyta > Magnoliopsida > Lamiales > Orobanchaceae > Rehmannia > Rehmannia glutinosa. The sequence goes on along the minus strand of CM071925.1, from coordinate 77,186,902 downwards.
TTTCTTTCTCATTTATGTATTTGTTGACTGATGGATAGGAATAGTCAACAACAAAGTGTCCTGGTTTTCTGCAATTTTAACACAGGTTTTCAGCTCTCTGATCAGCTCTCTCGGCTATCTGATTATCAGCTCTCTGATAGTCAGCTCTTTGATGCTCTGCTCTCTTGGGTGGTCTGTCCTCCCTTACTTTGGAAGGTGTTGAATGTCTCCTGAAGGATTCTCCCTTGTTCCTTTTATAGTTATTGTTGAAGAACTTGTTGAATCTTTTCACCATGAGGGCAATTTCCTCCTGGTCAATGGTCTCCTTTGGCTCAGCTTTCTTCCCTTCACTGGCCAATAGTGCAGCTATCTTGGGTATATCTGTTTCCTCTTGCTCTTTCCTTCTCAGCTCAAATTCGTAGGCTTTGAGATATGAGAATAGCTCATGATTAGATGTTCTTGAGAGGTCCATTGAATGTCTCATGGCCATGACCTTCATTTCCCATCCAGCTGGGAGGGCTCTTAGTATCTTCATGCACATCTCCTTTTGAGTGTACTCTTTCCCAAGAGCTGAAAACTCATTTGTTATCTCTGTGAATCTGGCATCCAGCTGATCCAGACTTTCACCTGCAAGCATTTTAAAATTTTCAAATTTTTGAACAGCAACAATCAATTTATTCTCTTTGATATTTTCTGATCCTTCACAATTCAGGGTTAGCTTATCCCAAATTTTTTTGGCTGATTTGCATGACTTGACTTTGTTGAACATTGCATTGTCCAACGTCTTGTAGAGAATATCCTTGGCCACATTGTCTAGATTATATCTATTTCTATCTTCATTAGTCCATTTAGTGGGAGGTTTATTAGCCATGGCTGGTCTAGTCTCTGCAGCAGCTTCTCCTATAGCTGGAGGTGATGCTCTTGCAGCAGTGTTGACTTTGAATATTTGTAGTGGCCCATCTTCTGTCAGAAGCCACATTTTATCGTGTAATGCTGATAGGTGAGCCTGCATGCAAATCTTCCAGTCATCAAACTCTTCCACAGTAAACATAGGAATTCAAGTTAGATTTGCTTCCATGATAATAACTTTGCTTTAAAGATGAAAGACTTTGAAAAACACAAGTGTTAAACCTTTTGAAAATGATTGAGATCTAGTTCAGTAACCAGTGCGGAAGGCTCAATGAACCAACCGCTCTGATACCACTTGTAGGTCCCAAGGGGTGTGGTGTAAAGTTTAGAAGGGAGATTGAATAAACCTTACAAAATTTTCACTTTTTAGTCTTTTTAAGAATTTCAACAGAGTTGACTCAAATCAGCTGTGTCCTTGGGGGACAGCTAGGTTGACTTTCTTCTGCAAAGTTACCCACTCAACAGACTCGCCTATGCTATTGATAGTATAACTTAGCTGTGTTAGCTAACGCTTAACTTTTAGGGTATTTGGTTTTTAACAGCGGAAGACTTAACACCCTTTGAAAATTTTAAGCTCATTTTTAACAATTATTTTAGCACTTGTTATTATCAGTTGGATAGCAATAGAACTTATCAGCAGATATGAAAATATAAGCAAGAAAGTAAATGACATAAGCAAATTTATAGTGGTTCGACGATGAAATAATTCCTCTATTCCACTCTTCTCCAACTCTTATATGAATCCACTAAGTAACAGACCAAGTTACAAAGCAATTCTCAGTCTAGAGAGCATTGATCACACAACTGGCTTCTCCTGCGACTCAGCTTCTTCACAAGACAGCTGCCTTGCTACTTCAGCTCCCTTCAAGTCTTTGGAATTGATCACACATCCTTCCAACAAACTTGAAACTTCTGGTTTGACCTTGAACCTTTTGACAGCTCCTTCAACTTGGAGAGTAGACCACTTTTTCGTTCTTTAAACTTTTCCTCTTCAACTGGTTAAAGTATTCTTTCCTTCACAGCGTGTGTTGGATCGAATTCCTTAGAGTGTTAGGCTTGAGGAATTCTTTGATAAGCTTTGAGAATATTGCAGGTTTTGCTTGCTTGAATATTGCATGATTCATTGGTGATTGGTTCAGGTCACTTTTTCTCAAATACTTCCTCAGCCTTTTATAATACTCATTTAAAAATTTGCCCGTTGAAGAGATAGGCTATTTTCAAATGACACTTCTTGTTCGTTGGCTCATCTTTTCTTGGCCTGCAGAGATGTGATGCTGACCCTTCCTCGTATTAAATGACTCTGCAGCTTTACAGGGTCTGACACATGCTCCAGTGTTTCCCATTGGTTTATTCCTTTTGCATATTTCTGGGCCAAAAACCTTAAGACCTGGCAGCTTGGATTTATTACTATATCGATTAATATCCTTGACTTCCTTTCAACGGATCATTGTCAGTTGTCTTGACTTGACTGCTGCGTTTACCCCTTGACTTGAGTCTGCTCCAAACATATGGGAATGGCTCAACCATCACTTCAACTGTTAGACTTGGCTCCTTTTACTGACTTGACTGACACTTTCTTATACTTCACACAGTTGTTCCTCAGCTGGCTCTCCTTCAGTCGAGTCCTTATCTCCCATCTTGGCCATACTCGGCTGACACACATCGAAGTCTTCACTCTAATCTGCAGTTGACTTCTTGCATTCTTCAACATAGCTGACTTCACTCAGCTCTTTCAGTCCTATCTATTACAACATAGAATTACAAGGAAAATGGAGTGCCAACTTCCCAGTATAAGTTTTACATGGTATCATCAAAATCTAACAAATAAATTTCCTAAACAAATCAAAAAAGAACTACCAAAAGCTCCAGAGGTTTCAACAGAGAAATACATATGATGGAAATGGTAGAAATTATCCTAGCCAATGTGATTGGAACAATCAAGTGAGATATCAGCCAAATCCTAAGGGATACAAGCCCAAGTGGCAAAGACATTAGACTCAAAATAGGTCATTCCCAAGGCAAAAACCATTGTCAGCACACATGCACATCGACAAAAGAGACAGTTGTATAAGCCTAAAGCTCCCATGCAATTTGCAAATATTCATTCTGATTATGGAACTGATAGGTGGCAACCTCTTAGAGTCAGACCATTTGGCTATAGGTTGGTTGGATCACCTTATAGTTCTAACCCCTTAGGACCCAGATAAGTTTGAGTACCTTAAAACTGATTTTCCTGATGCACGTTCAAGGAACAGTTGAGTGCCAAGGAACCTGGTACATGGATAGTGGTTGTTCTAGACAAATGACATGAAATAACAAGAATTTATCAAACTTCAAGGAAGCAAAAGGAGGAAAAGTCATATTTGGAGGAAATGAAGCTCCAGGGGAGATAAAAAACACACGATCCATAAGGAAAAATGGACTAGAAATCACAGATGTAGCCTATGTTGAGGGTTGAATTTCAATCTGCTGAGCATCAGCCAACTATGTGATAATGGCTATAATGTAGGATTCAACATGAGAGTATACCAGATACGGGATATTGAATCTAATGATGTTGTGCTATCAGGATCAAGACAGGAAAACATGTATGTAGTAGATTGGTCAACCGCTACACCAAGTACATGTCTGTTATCAAACATTACAGCCCAATCAAGTTGGTTGTGGCACAAGAAGCTGAGTCACCTGAATTTCAAGAAAATCAACAAACTTGGAAGGAGTCATCTTGTGGAAAGATTGCCAGACTCAGTATACAAGAAAGAAAACATTTGTGATGCAAATCAAGTCTTCATTCAAGGACAAGCCAAGTTCTTCTTCAACCAGGATATTGCACTTATTGCATATGGATTTATTTGGTCATGTTGAACCAACCAACATCAGAGGAAAGAAATATACCCTAGTGGTGGTGGATGATTATTTAAGATACACATGGACCATTTTTATGTGTAAAAAGAAGGAAATTTTGCAGAAACTTCCTCAGCTCATGAGAAGAGTTCAAAATGAGAAGAGTCAAACCATTATCAAGATAATGTCTGATAGAGGAATTGAGTTTGTCAATGGGATTATAACTCATTATTGCATATAGAATGGTATTGCTCATGAGTTGTCAGCTGCAACAACTCCACATCAGAATGGAGTCGCTGAAAGAATGATTAGAACTCTCAAAGAAGCCACATTAACCATGTTAGCTGAAGCTGGATTGCCTAAGTGATTTTGGGCTGAAGCCATTAATATTGCCTGCTACACTCAAAATAGGTGGATGATCAATAAGAGCTGTCCAAAACCCCTTATGAAATTTGGACAGGAGGAAGCCAAATATTGGATATTTTTATATCTTTTGATGTAAGTGTTTCATTCACAACAATGGCAAGGAAAACTTGAAAGCTTTTGATGCTGAAACTGATGAAGATAACTTTTGGGGATACTCAACTGAGAGTAAAGCTTCCAGAGTGCTGAACAAGAGGACTATAGTCAGAGAAGAGTTTATCCATGTGGTTTTTGATGAACTTAATGTTAATAGAGAAAACATTTATGAGTTAGCTGACAAGATGAATCAGCCAACCTGCTCGAAGAGTCCCTATGTTGAGGCGGATGTCAAAAGACTCAACCCGGATGGAGATGAGATAGTGAATCTCAAAGACAGATTGGAAGACTTGCAAAATGAATGATGAGGAAGTTGTTCAAGATAACTTAGCCGCAAGAAGATGAATCCAGCAGACTTACTGCAACCAGATGTGAGATGGCTGAGAGACCATCCTCTAGAGCTTGTTATTGGAGATGTTAGAGGAGTAAGAATCCGATCCAAGACTCAACATGAAGCTATGTTTAATTGTTTCATTGGATGACACACATTGGATTCTAGCTATGCAACATGAGCTAAATCAGTTTGAGAAATATAAAGTTTGGGAATTGGTTCAAAGGCCTATCCACCAAAATGTTATTGGTAATAAGTGTGTATTCAAAAACAAGATAAATGGAGAGGGATTTGTAGTGAGAAACAAAGCAAGATTGGTAGCCAAAGGGTATTTCCAAGAAGAGATATAGACTTTGATGAAACATTTGCTCATGTTACAAGATTGGAAGACATAAGAATGTTCCTTGCTTACGCTGCACATAAGAACTTCACTGTGTATCAAATGGATGTGAAAAGTGCATTTCTAAATAGACTGTTAGAGGAATAAGTCTATGTTGAACAGCTTCCAGGTTTTGAGCACAAAACTATTGGAGATAAGGTCTACAAGCTCAAGAAAACATTATATGGATTGAAACAAGCACCAAGAGCATGGTATGATATATTGTCTCAGTTTCTTATAGACAATGGATTCACCAAAGGCAAGGTTGATAGAACACTTTTCAGAATTCAATATGGGGAGAGTATATTGCTTGTTTAAATATATGTGGATGACATCTTCTTTGGATCCATAAACAAAGAGCTGTGTGACAAATTCTGAAATCTTATGCAAGGAAAATTTGAGATGAGAATGATGGGAGAACTGACTTTCTTCCTAGGTCTTCAAGTCAAACAAATGAAGGATGGAACCTTCACAAGTCAAACCAAATATACCAGAGATTTAATGAAGAAATTTGGTATGGAAGAGAAGTCATCTGTGAAGATTCCCATGAATACATCAGTCAAGATAGAATTGGATGCAGAAGGCAAAGCTGTTGATCAAATAAGATATACAACCTCATTGCAGCAAGTAGGCCAGACATCACCTTTGTTGTAGGTGTATGTGCTAGATTTCAATCTGTTCCAAAGGAAAGTCACATGACTGCAACCAAGAGAATATTATGGTATTTAAAGAGATGCCAGGAAGTTGGCTTATGGTATCCAAAGGAAGGAGGATTCAAGTTAGTTGGCTACTTAGACTCAAATTATGCTGGATGTAGAGTTGGGAGAAGAGTACATCAGGTACCTGTCAAATGCTTGGAAATAGGTTGGTTTCTTATAGTTCAGCAAGATACAAAATTCAATAGCTACATCCACAGTTGAAGAAGAGTACATTGTTGCAGGCAGCTTTTGTGCCCAAGTGCTATGGATAAAGCAACAACTGAGATATTATTATATTGAAGAAAGAGAGATTCCAATCATGTGTGATAATATAAATGCCATTGCAATTACTAAAAATCCAATATTGCACTCAAGAACCAAGCACATTGATGTCAGATATCATTTTATAAGAGACCACATTGAAAAGAAATGCATCACATTAGAATACATATCAACTGATAAGCAGTTAGGTGATATATTTACAAAGCTATTATGTGAATCAAGATTTGAAGAGCTTAAGAATGAGCTTGGATTGATTGAGTTGCGTTAGGAAGCTTAGAAGACTCATTCAACAGAGATAAAGATGAGAGAAATGCATTTTAGAAGAGTTTCCCTAATCAACCAAGTGAAACAACTTATATGGCTGGTCAGCTGTATCGAGTTAACTACACAGCCAAGTGGTTATTCAACGCATAAGTGACAAAATGATATCATTACTGCGAGCGGGAATATTTTTAGGCTTGATGTCAGTGATAATTAATGATGTTAGTAAAAAGTCTGTGCCAGTTTACCCATGATTGGATATAAATGCTGCTACATTTAATGTGGGGAAATTAATGTGGTTTTCAAATGTGATCTCAACCGTTGATCAGCTTTTAACTTTTTGAATTCTAAATACCATCCTTTCAAGTCCCATATGAAGAGAAATTCGATTTTCTCTCTCCTCACACTTACACTCTTTCTCTCGAAGAATACTCAGTTTTCTCTCTGCAAAGAAAGTTCAAACCCTAGTTTGTTCATCGTTCATTTTTCGCATTCAAGACTGAAATGGCACCCTCATACGATTATGCAAAGCCACTGAGAAGATCGGGTAAATTATTTATTTAGGATAAAAATAAAACCAAACTGCTAAAATAGGGTAAAAATATGGAGTATTGTGCATTTGCTCGTTGGCGCACACATTACATGCACCAACAATAATTATTTTCTAATTTCTATTGGTTGGCGCAAACTACACCTGCGCCAGCCTTATTTAAATAAAAAATTAAAAAAATGAGGGAAGTGTGTGGCCGTGTGTGTGGGGAGGAGGGTGTTTGTGGGGTGGGGTTGGGGAGTTGCCTTGCGCCAACAATTAGAATTTAAGTGAGGGGTAGGGGTAGGGGGTGGGGGTGGGTAGGTTATTTTATTATTTTATATAATAATAAATTAATAATCATCCTATTTAATTAGTGTGTATGAGAAATTCATATGTAACTTTTTCATTTTTTTATCCTGTTTTTAACGTATAATATATCAAATTAAATATTATTTTACGATCTTTAATTTGACATCCATATTACATATTTTTGTAAGAAGATAAATGCATAGTCATAAATTTGGTCTCGATTTGAGAAGGTGATCCCTATGTGATATACGTGTAGTATATAGAATTTGACAATACCCTTAATTTTCAGCCTAAATACACAGTCATAAATTGTTACCTCGATTTGATAAGGTTGAAAATTTGAGCCTTAAATTGATGATTTTTTCTTAAAATATTAGGAAAATACACATGTCATAATCCGAAAAAAATTCCAACCTCATCAAATCGAGGTAACAATTTATGACTGTGTATTTATTATGAAAATTAAGGGTATTGTCGAATTCTAAACACTACACGTGTATCACTCATGAATCGCCTTCTCAAATTGAGAATTTATGATTATGTATTTATCTTCTTATAAAAATATACAATATGGAAGTCAAATTGAAGATCATAAAAAATAATTAATTTGATATATTGTACGTTGAAAACATATAAAAAGGAAAAAAAGTTACATATGAATTTATCATACATACTGATTGAATAGGATGATTATTAATTTATTATTATATAAAATAATAAAAAAACTACCCATCCTAAACCCCTCACTTAAATTATAATTGTTGGCGCAAGCCAACTCCCCAACCCCACCCCCTTCCCCACACATACGACAACACTCCCTTCATTTTTTTTTAATTTTTTTTATTTAAATAAGGCAAGCGCAGGTGTACTATGCGACAACCAATTGAAATTAAAAAAAAATTATTATTGGCGCATGTGACGTATGCACTAACGAGCAAATACACAATATCCATTTTTACCCTATTTTAGCAATTTAGTTTTATTTTTATCTAAATAAACAATTTACCCGAGAAGATCCGCATCGGCACGAATGTGGATTTCAAAGGCCTTGTCAAACAGGGTGTGAACAAGATAAATGGAGAGGGATTTCAAAGTTTGGGAATTGGTTCAAAGGCCTACCCACCAAAATGTTATTGGTACTAAGTGGGTATTCAAAAACAAGATAAATGGAGAGGGATTTTGTTAGGAAATTTATTGTTTAGATTTTGATGAATGCCATGTAAAACTTAGAATAGAAAGTTGGCACCCCAATTCTTGTTGTAAAATGCATTGTAATAAATAGAGTGGCCAAGCCGAGTTAAGTCGCTACGCCCTAACATGCAAGAAGACAATCAAGACTAGAAGGAAGACTCTGCTGTGAGACAATGAGTATGGCAAATAAGAGTAGACGGGAACTCTATCAAGAAGAAGCGGTGAGATGCAGTGAGTGGAGTATCGATAAAGTCAACTCGAGAAAAGCCAAGTCTCAAATTGAAGTGACAAAGAGTCACCCAATGATTGGAAGTGACTCTAAGTCACCTGGGAAAGCAAAGAAATGCGATCAAGTCGAGATAATCAGAAAAGATCATTTGCACGAAAATCAAGAGAATTATTTAAACAAGTAATATCTCCATACCACCTTTCTCGAGTGCTCATCCCGAGAAGCGTGCAAAATGAATGAACCAATGGGAAGCACTACACCGTGTCGAACTCGAAAAGGTGAAAGAACAATTCATACGAGGAAATGGCAATTCCAAGGACTGCAACAAGACAAGCCAACGACTGCAAGTGACTTTCAAAAATAAGCCTATCTCTTCAACGGGCAAATTTTTGAAAGATCACTATAAAAGGCTGAGGAATTTATTTGAGAATAAGACACACAAGACACACAAGTGACAAGCAACACAAGTCACAGACCTGAACTAAAAACGTTCAAGCAATTATTAGAAAATATGAAACATTCTCAATCCTCAAGCCTACACTACGAAGAACATCAATCCAACACTCACCTGTGAAGGAAAGATAACTTCAATCAGTTGAAGAGGAAAATACTGAAAAATCAAGGGGTCTACATTCCACGAAGGATTGCAAGAAGGTTCAAGGTCGAACCAAGTCTTAAGCTTTTGGAGGGCTTCGTGATCAAATCCAAAGAGCTTGATCAAGTGAGCTGTAGTAGCAAGGCAGCTGCCCTGTGAAGAAGCTGAGTCGTACAAGAAGCCAACCGAGTGATCAAGGCGTCTCGGATCGAGTCCCAAAGGATCAAGTCACCAGTGTGATCAAGACTTGTATCTGGACTATTACCACTTTGTATATCGATCATTACCTAGTGGATTCCTCCAGGAGTTGGAGAAGAGAGGAGTAGAAGAATTACCCCATCTTCGAACCTCTATAAAAATTTCATTGTGTCATTTACATTTCAAAGACTTTAATTCCTGCATTTTTAATCGCTTATATCTGCGATAAATTTGCTATCCACTTGATAATTTATAAGTACTAAACCAAGCACTAAACTCTTGCTTAATCAAATTTAAGGGTGTTAAGTCTTCCAATGAAAACAAAACCACAATTGAGTTAATTTAGAGCCAATAGCCGAGTTATTCCATCAACAGCTCAATTGAGTCTTTGAGAGATTAACTCTACTGAGTGGGTAAATTGATCCCATCAAGGACACAACTGTGTAGTATCAACTCTGTATATTTAAAAGGACTAAATCGAAAATTTGGTAAGGTTTATTCAACCCCCCCTTCTAAACCTTACACTTACACCCCTTGGGACCTACAAGTGGTATCGGAGCGGTTGGTTCATTGAACCCTCCGCACCGTTCTTGAACTAGATCTCCAAACTTTTCAAAGTCTGCGATCTTAAACTTTCAAAACTCTTTTTATCATTAAAAGTTATTATCATGGAAGCAAATTTGACACGCATCCCTATGTTCACAATTGAAGAATTTGATGATTGGAAAATTTGTATGCGAGCTCATCTATCAAAGATTACATGATGAGATGTGGATAGTGATAGAAGATGGGCCACCGCAAATCTTAAAGGTGAACACAACTGTAAGAAGAGTTGCAAACAAGGAGAAGAGGATGTTGCTTCCCACCGGTCATGGTTGAAAAACCAAGAACCGAGTGGACAAATGATGACAAAAAAGATACAACCTGGACAATGTAGCTAAGGACATCCTTTACAAAACCTTGGACAAAGCCATGTTCAATAAAGTCAAATCTTGTAAAACGGCTAAAGAAATGGGGACAAGCTAACATTGATTTGTGAAGGCTCGAGCAAATCAAAGAAAACAAATTATCAAAGGGTCATGTCAGAAATTTGAGAACTCCAAAATGATCTCGGGAGAGAACCTGGATCAACTGGATGCTCGATTCACGAAAATCACCAATGAGCTATCTCGCACTTGGAAAGGAATATACACAGAAGGAAATGTGTATGAAGATCCTAAAAAGTCTTCCAACTGAATGGGAAATGAAGGTCATGGCACTGAGACATTCCATGGACCTATCAAAGACATCCAATCATGAATTATTCTCAGATCTCAAAGCCTACGAGTTTGAGCTGAGAAGGAAAGACCAGGAAGAGACAGTTGTACCCAAAACAACTGCTCTAATTGTTAAAGATGGGAAGAGAGCTGAGGTCAAAGAAGTCATTGATCCAGAAGAAATAGCCCTGATGGTTAAAAGGTTCAACAAGTTCTTCAATAAGAACTACAAGAGAGGAAATGGTGAATCTTCCAGAAGACACTCAGCTCCCTCCAAGTCAAAGGAAGATAGGCCAACCAAGAGAACAGTTATCAAAAGGGTGAATATCAAAGGGTGACAATCCAAGAATGGAAAGAGCTGATCAAAAGGTTGAATATCTATCTTTGGGCTCAGACAACCAGGTCACTATGCTATTGATCGCCCCATATCCTGTAGTCAACAAATACAGGAATGAAGAAGAAAGAAAGGTCTTGAGAGAAAGAAGACAAGAAAAGAAAAAGGCAATGATGGCTCAGAGATCACGAGACAAAATAAGTCAAGAGAGACAAATGATTCAGAGAGTGAAGTGACTACTCAAGTGACTCTCGAAGAAGAAGCCCGATCTTGATGGCCAAAGAACAAGATCAACCCGACCAAGAAGATGAGGTACACTCTAACTCATCAAACTCGGACTCGATGATAGTGATAGTGACACACACACTTCATCACCCACTCGATCTTTATGATTCATTAGGAAAAATGATGAAAGATTTTGAACACATTAAATCCTCACACACACTATTGAATGAGGAAAACAGCTACTCAAGAGTCAAAACTCAAAGTGACTAAGGAGCCGAGTACTCTAAGTCAAATAGCCGATGAGAATGAAAGTTTAAAGGCTGAAAATGCTAAATTAATAGCGAAATTGCAGCTATAGAGAAGAGGGAGAATGACCTCAAGAATGTTATTGCCTCATTCACTAAGGCATCTAAATCATTGGATGATCTTATTTTGAGTCAAAGATAGTGTGGAGACAAGACAGGCCTAGGATTTAATTCCTCTCGTGCTATGTCAAAACTCAAAAGTAATTTTGGAAAAAGGATCTTCAAGCCATGAAGAGTCTGAAAAATCCAAAACTCTAAATGTTGCACACACATTCACTCAAAAACACAATAACAAGCAAACTGGCCTTGGTTACAAAGGAAAAGGAAAACAACCGATTGAGTGCGCTGAAAGGACAAATGAGAAGAGATTCACCGAGTTCCTCAAAGAAACTCCAAACAAAAATACTACTGTAATGAAGAAGAAGCGAGCTACCAAAAACCCTTAAAATCTATAAGAGAAATACATATGATGGGAATGGTAGAAAATATCCAAGCCAAGCTGATTGGAATAATGTGAACTATCAAAGATAGACTTATGGAATATAAGCCCAAATGGCAAAGGCCTAGAACTAAGCAAAGGCCATTCCAAAAGAATAAGAGCTTTCATCAAAGACAAATATGCACCTAGGCACTACACTCAAAACACCACATTACCCAAGGAAGGCAATTGCTAAAACACATATGCAGGCATACAGACAAAAGAGACAGCTGTATGAACCTAGAATCCCCAAGCAATTTGCCAGGATTAATTATGATTATGGCACTGATAGATGGCAACCCCTTAGAGTCAAATCATTTGGCTATAGGTTGGTTGGATCATCTTACAATTCTAACCTCTCAGGACCCAGACAAGAATGGGTACCTAAAACTTAATTTCCTTGATTGCAGGTTCAAGGAACAGCTGAGTGCCAAGGAACCTGGTACATGGATAGTGGTCATTCCCGGACATATGACAGAAATAAGAAAAATCTGTCAAAATTCAAGGAAGTTAAAGGAGCAAAAGTCATATTTGGAGGAAATGAAGCTCCTGGTGAAATAAGAGGCATTGGATCCATCAAGAGGAATGGATTAGAAATCACAGATGTTGCATATGTTGAAGGACTCAACTTCAACTTACTGAGCATCAGTCAACTCTGTGACAAGGGTTACAATGTTGGATTCAACATGGGTGTATGCCAAATCAAGGATATTGAATCAAATGAAGTTGTGCTGCAAGGATGTAGACAGAAGAATATGTATGTCGTGGATTGGTCAACTGCAACACCCAAAGACTGTCTACTAGCAAAGAGCACAGCTGAATCAAGTTGGTTGTGGCACAAAAAGCTGAGTCACCTAAATTTCAAAACGATTAACAAGCTTGCAAGAAGTAATCTTGTGGAAGGACTTCCAGACTCAGTATACAAAAAGGAGAGTATATGTGACGCATGTCAGAAGGGAAAACAAATCAAGTCATCATTCAAAGAAAAGACATGCCCATCTTCAACAAGAATATTGCATCTGCTTCATATGGATCTATTTGGCCCAAAGGGAACCAAACAAAGATAAGTGGAAAGAAATACACCTTGGTGGTAGTAGATGACTACTCAAGATATACATGGACAATATTCATGTGTAAGAAGAAAGAAACTCTACAAAAACTACCCACGGTGATGAAGAGGATTCAAAACAAGAAAAGTCAAACCATTATCAAAATAAGATCGACAGAGAACCGAGTTTGTCAATGGAATAATAACTCGATATTGTATTGAGAATGGTATTGGTCATGAACTATCGATGAGCAAGGACTCCACAAAGAGAATGGAGTTGCGAAAGAAGGAACATAACCCTCAAAAAGAAGCGGCAAGGACCATGTTAGTCAAGTAGGGTTACCAAAAAGATTTTGGGCAAGCAATCAACACAACTTGCTACACTCAAAACAGATGTATGATAAAATGACAGTTGACAAAGACTCCCTATGAGATCTGGATGGAAGAAAACCAAATGTTGCATATTTTAGAATATTTGGATGTAAATGCTTCATCCACAACAATGGCAAACACAATCTAAAGGCTTTTGATGCTAAAGGCGATGAAGGTATCTTCTTAGGATACTCACCGAAAAGCAAAGCCTACAGAGTACTCAACAAAAGAACTATGGTTGCGAAAGAATCCATTCATGTGGTATTCGATGAGCCAAATGTAAATGGAGAAGACATTGAAGAGTCACCGATAAGTTGAATCATCCAACCATACGAGAAGAGTCCCTATCTTTGAAGTGAAAGCCGGAATTATCAATTCGAGAAGAAGATGAGATAGTGAATCTCAAAAACAACTGAAAAATTTGCAGCTAAGTGATTACGAGAGAGCTGACCACAAAGAACACACACCGCAAGTCGATCAATCCAAATAACTTACTCCAACTTTGATGTAAGATGGCCGAGAGACCATCCACGAACTTGTCATTGGAGATATAAGAGAAGGTGTCAAAACAAGATCCGAACTCAACAAGAAGCCATGTTCACATGTTTCATCTCGCAAATAGAGCCCAAAGACGTGTCACAAGCATTGGACGACACACATTGGATTCAAGCTATGCAAGAAGAGTCAATCGGTTTGAAAGAAATAAAGTATGGGAATTAGTGCAAAGACCCATACATCAAAATATTATTGGCACCAAATGGGTGTTCGAAATAAGATGAACGAGGAAGGTTACGTGGTAAGAAACAAAGCAAGACTAGTAGCCAAAGGATATTGCCAAGAAGAAGGGATAGATTTTGATGAAACATTTGCCCCTGTAACAAGATTGGAAGCTATAAGGATGTTTCTTGCCTATGCAGCTCACAAGAATTTCATTGTATATCGATGGATGTAAAAAGTGCATTCCTAAATGGTTTATTGGAAGGAGAAGTGTATGTTGAACAACCTCCGGGATTTGAGTAGAAGACTCTTGGAGATAAGGTATACAAACTCAAGAAAGCTCTATATGGATTGAAACAGGCACCCGAGCATGGTATGATACTTTGTCACAATTCCTAACCGAAAATGGATTCACAAAAGGAAAAGTAGATAGAACACTTTTCGAAATTCAAGACAAAAAGAGTATACTTGCTTGTTCAAATATATATGGATGACATCATTTTTGGATCCACAAACAAAGAGTCATGTGAAAAGTTTTCAAACCTCATGCAAAGTAAATTTGAAATGAGCATGATGGGAGAGCGACATTCTTCCTTGGACTCCAAGTGAAACAAATGAAGGATGGAACCTTCATAAGTCAAACAAAATATACCGAGATTTTAATGAAAAATTTGGTATGGAGGAGAAGTCTTCAGTAAAAATACCAATGAATACATCACCAAAATGGACATGGATGCGGATGGCAAGCCTCAGTAGATCAAACAAGATACGAGCACTTATTGGATCATTGCTCTATCTCACAAAGCGGGCCGGACATCACCTTTCTTTGTAGGTGTATGTGCAAGATTTCAATCTGCTCCAAAAGAGAGCCATATGACAAAACTAAGAGAATATTGAGATACTTGAAAGGAAGCCAAGAAGTAGGCCTATGGTATCCAAAGGAAGGTGGATTCAAGCTAATTGGCTATTCGACTCGACTACGCTGGGATGCGAGTTGACAGAAAAGCACCTCGAGCACATGTCAAATGCTTGGAAACAGTGATTTCTGGTTTAGCAAGAAGCAAAATTCAATAGCCACCTCTACAAAACAAGCGAGAATACATAGATGCGGGCAAACAAGTGCCCAAGTCATATGGATGAGACAAAGAAAAAAGACTATGAAGTTGAGGAAAAAGAAATTCCAATCATGTGTGATAACACAAGTGCAATTGCCATTACTCAAAACCCTCGTGTTGCACTCAAGAACAAAGCATATCGATGTCGATATCACTTCATAAGAGATCATGTTGAAAGGAAGGACATCATCTTGGAATATATCTCAACTAATAAACAATTGGGCGACATCTTCACAAAACCATTATGTGAGTCAAGATTTGAAGAACTCAAACATGAGTTGGGGTTAATTGAACTAGGCGACACTCGGAAGAATCAAAGAAAAGAAATGGAATAGAAAAGGAGTGACACCGGCCCCCCCGCCCAAGACTCGAGAAAACCGTCTCTCGAACCGTAAATCCTCTCGGTACAAACTAGGAGACGAAGAAGAATCATCAAGCACTCCGAGCTTGAGAAACCAAATGAGTCACCACTCACCGAGAAGATACCAGAGATCGCTGGAAAAGTAGAGTCTCCGGATGTAGTTGATGAAACAACCAAGTCTCGCCGAAGGCGATCGCAGAGGCAACTCAAGACACAAACAGTTCACACAAACAAACACAAGAAGAAGGCGATAGAGCGGATAGTGATGTGATGATCCTATCTCCACCTTACCCGGACATCCAAAATTGTCTGCGTGAGTGGAGGAAATGGAAGTTGAGTAAATCAAGGAACAGTTCCAACGGCCCGAGTTTATAGAAGAAGAAGGAATCTGTTAAACTTCCTTGACTAACCACTGTGTGCTTCCAAAGACTAGATGAAGACAACCGCACGAGACATCCCGCAGATCTTCAAGGACAAGGAGAAAGAAAAGAAAGCGAGGAAAGGCCGAGGCACGTGAGAAGGCAAGCATCCGCCCTATCTCCGCACCCAGAACACACACATCCTCTCCTTGATGTCTTTTCCGATGGTGATGAGGATCCGGAGAATGCTCACGCCACGAAGAGTTGCAAATGCAGCAAGCATTGCATGAATCTAGAATCCTTCACGAGCAAAGATTGATGGAGGGACCAGGAGAGTCCTCCGAACACAAATGAAATTGATCCAATGGGAGTGGTTCAGCAAATCGCCACCACTTCCACCACTTCCCCACTCACTCGGAAGAAGGCAATAAGGGACTTGGCGATGAAACCGGGATAGTATGGACCCCAATCGAGCCAACCCCTATTGAAGGTGTTTTACCACCCGCCCCAACTGAACATTCAATCGAAATAGCAGGGGAGTTTGGAGACGAGATGACCCCATTCCAAGTCACTCACCGGTGCGTCACCGAGGGGAAACTCCACCGCAAAGCAAGGTCGAAGAATCTGCGGTGACTCCACAACGAATCAAGGAGGCGAAGTAGAGAAAATACAAACACAAGAAGAACAACAACAGTTGCCATCAACGAAGCTCGGGCATTGAGACTGTCTCACCGAGGTGCCAAGTGCTCTGAAGCTAATGACGCCGCTGATGCGATCGAGGCATAGGAAGGAATGTACCGGGAGTTAACACTGGGGCGATGAAAGTGCAATCCATGGGGTTGAGACTCCAATGGATGCCACCATAGAAGACCCTAAGACAAATGACACTTTGTCGAAAAGGAGGACCAAGGCATCGCTGCAGTTGAGATCTAAGGGGAGGTAATGAAGGCCCACGAGAGGTTGAGACTTCCCGGGGTAAAGAAGCAAGTAGAGAACATCCCTCCGCTATCATCGACCCATCCGAAAAGGAGATAAGCGCGCTTCATGACTCCCAGGATAATCCGGATGTAACCTTTCGGGATCGGAAGCGAAGAAGAAGCCGAGTCATCCCGATGCAGATCCAAAAGACTCAATGCGGATGTTCCAAGCACGAGCAAGTCGATCCCAAGACTACTCGTCAAACCTTTAAATTTTGATGATGAGCCACCAATGGAAATCTCATCATCGTCCGATGACGCTCGATAAGGCCGAGGACCATCTACTCATTGGAGAAATCACCGAGACCAACGAAGTTGTTGAGACAAATGAGGCTCGGCAAAGTCGGGTCCACTTCACAAAAGACCCCACCGAGACAGAGTCCATCACTGCAGCTCCCCAAGTCGCAGCAGTTCGATTCCTAAAAGAACTTCACGCGCACCGCTCATCATCGAACAAATCCCGATTGGCGGTGATGAATCCTTTATAGAATCTTTTCCTTTTTCCCCGGAGGTACCCGACCTCCATGAAGAGTCGAAAACGAACGCGCACGCTACCACAGACACCAGCTCCCATTTTTCCATCGGCACCATTGTTCGGTGATTATGATTTTGACGCCGCATGGCCATCACCGCAACGGAAGAATCACCAAGTCCGCGAAGTGTTCAAGGCATTATTCGCTTAGATTGAACGGATGGAGAGGCATCGTGCCTCTATGGACATGCGACCGACAACAGAGATGTCAATCTCACCGCTTATTTAAGAGGCATAATAGTCCGGATTAGGGAATGGTGGCAACAACAACAAACAATGCGTGTGGAACAAGTTAGATACTTCAGACATTGTTCAACAAGCTCTCGGTATGGAGAGTCAAAATGCCGATGCAAAAACGAAGATGAGAGAACATATTGAGCACATGCATGAAGCTCACATTGCCGAGATAAAGTCTGCGTGAGAAAAACAAGAGTGATCTACAACGTTTGGAAGAAACCATGAATACAAAATTCAGCCTTCCCATGGCCGAGATGAAGCCGATTTCAAAGCAGTCCAACGCAACTCGATCCGACTTCGTCCGCATACTCTGCAGCCAGACTCGAGACAAAACTCAACTATCGCCAGGCTCGACTTCCCGCTTGCAAGTCTATTTCCGGCGTTCCTCTCTCCTTTGATGATGCCAAAAAGGGGAAGAGGAATACCTAAAGGCAAGGGGATCCGAAGTTGAGAAGGAAGGAGCAGCATTGCGAAGGAAAATCGATTGAGGAAGTGTTGAAACAAAAGAAAGGAAAATCTGTGAGGGGGAAGGATCGAAAGATGTGACCTTGATGATTGCACAAACCCCTCAACATGGTCCTATCATAGCCGAAATTATCAAAGATCAAACTCCTGTGACTCGCCACTCCAACACTCTGCTATATCTATGGTGAAAAGAGAAAAACAATTGAAGCGAGGGATGAAGGAAGTGGAAGGAAGAATGGATGCCCGAGTTATGAACATCTTGAAAGAACATGGAGGCATTCCAAAGAGACGAGAGACACTTATGCCATCTCGGATGTCGGGACGAGCCACGATCGTTGATGAATTTAAAACGCTCGAATCTAAGGATACTTTGCAAATATGTCTATGGCTCAAGCTTGGGACTTGTCTTGGGAAAAGGGTCTCACGTTATGTGAAGAAGGCGACAGCAACAGACTACCGATCACTCTGCTTTGGTCACTCCGCCGGTCACTCACCGGAAAGAAGAAGACCCCAATGCACAAGACACGCCCGGAGGTAGAGGAAGAAGCGATGGTGGAGGAAGAAGCTTGGACTGGCCTCTCCCAAAAACATTGAATAGTGGATCCAGAAAAGAAAGGAGGGATCTCTTGGGCTCGGTCTTGACCAAGTAGCAAATTTGCAAGTGGCTAAAAGTAGCGCCGAGTATGCAAAAAGATTAGAAGAAGAAAACAAGAGACAAACTCAGCTATGGGAGGAAAGACAGAAAGATTAAGAAGAGATGAAGTGCCAGGAAGGCATATGAAAAGAAAAAGAAAGCGATTGACGACGAGAAAAAGAGAAGAAGAGAAGAAGATCTTTGAACAAGATGAAAGAAGGAGACATCGAAGGAGATGAAGTGTTCTTTGTCAACCCTTCGTGTATTTTATTATGTAAATACATACAATGTAAGTCTTCCTGAAATAAAGCTATAAATTCTTTATTTTTCCGTGTAGACAAATATGTGCTCGATACACCTTGTAAATAATTGTGTAAAAGAACAAGAATGTTATGATCAATAAAAGGATTGATTCTGCGCATACATTCTATGTCAATACACTATCTCAGTATGTATCTTTGCTATTTGCATTTTTGAATGGTTTAAGTTTTGGCATCATCAAAAAGGGGGAAATTGTTAGGAAATTTATTGTTTAGATTTTGATGAATGCCATGTAAAACTTAGAATAGAAAGTTGGCACCCTAATTCTTGTTGTAAAATGCATTGTAATAAATAGAGTGGCCAAGCCGAGTTAAGTCGCCTACGCCCTAACATGCAAGAAGACAATCAAGACTAGAAGGAAGACTCATTGAGAGACAATTGAGTATGGCAAAGAAGAGTAGACGGAACTCTATCAAGAAGAAGCGGTGAGATGCAAATGAGTGGAGTATCGTCAAGTCAACTCGAGAAAAGCCAAGTCTCAAATTGAAGTGACAAGAAGAGTCACCCAATGATTGGAAGTCGACTCTAAGTCACCTGGGGAAAGCAAAGAAATGCAATCAAGTCGAGATAATCAGAAAAGATCTCATTGCACAAAATCAAGAGAATTACTTAAACAAGTAATATCTCCATACCACCTTTCTCGAGTGCTCGATCCCTGGAAGCGTGCAAAAGGAATGAACCAATGGGAAGCACTACACCGTGTCGAACTCGAAAAGGTGAAAGAACAATTCATACGAGGAAATGGCAATTCCAAGGATCGCAACAAGACAAGCCAATCGATCGCAAGTGACTTTCAAAAATAAGCCTATCTCTTCAATGGGCAAATTTTTGAAAAATCACTATAAAAGGCTGAGGAATTTATTTGAGAATAAGACACACAAGACACACAAGTGACAAGCAACACAAGTCACAGACCAACTAAAAATGTTCAAGCAATTATTAGAAAATCAAACATTCTCAATCCTCAGGCCTACACTATGAAGAACATCAATCCAACAATCACCTGTGAAGGAAAGATAACTTCAATCAGTTGAAGAGGAAAATACTGAAAAATCAAGGGGTCTACATTCCACGAAGGATTGTGAGAAGGTTCAAGGTCGAACCAAGTCTTAAGCTTTTGGAGGGCTTCGTGATCAAATCCAAAGAGCTTGAGCAAGTGAGTGTAGTAGCAAGGCAAATGCCGCGTGAAGAAGCCGAGTCGTCGAGAAGCCACCGAGTGATCAAGGCGTCTCTGACCGAGTCCCAAAGGATCAAGTCGATGTGTGATCAAGACTTGTATCCGGACTCATTACCACTTTGTATACTTGATCATTACCTAATGGATTCCTCCGGAGTTGGAGAAGAGAGGAGTAGAAGAATTACCACATCTTGAACCTCTATAAAAATTTCATTGTGACATTTACATTTCAAAGACTTTAATTCCTACATTTTTAATCGCTTATATCTGTGATAAATTTGCTATCCACTTGATAATTTATAAGTACTAAACCAAGCACTAAACTCTTGCTTAATCAAATTTAAGGGTGTTAAGTCTTCCTAAAACAAAACCACGGTTGAGTTAATTTAGAGCCAACAAATGAGTTATTCCATCAACACTCGATTGAGTCTGTTGAGAGATTAACTCTACCGAGTGGGTAAATTGATCTGTCCATCAAGGACACAATTGTAGTAGTATCAACTCGTATATTTAAAAGGACTAAATCGAAAATTTGGTAAGGTTTATTCAACCCCCTTCTAAACCTTACACTTACACCCCTTGGGACCTACAGATTTGTAGTGAGAAACAAAGCAAGATTGGTAGCCAAAGGGTATTGCCAAGAAGAGGATATAGATTTTGATGAAACATTTGCTCATGTTACAAGATTGGAAGCCATAAGAATGTTCCTTGCCTACGCTGCACATAAGAACTTCATTGTGTATCAAATGGATGTGAATAGTGCATTTCTAAATGGACTATTAGAGGAATAAGTCTATGTTGAACAACCTCCAGGTTTTGAGCAGAAAACTATTGGAGATAAGGTCTACAAGCTCAAGAAAGCAATATATGGATTGAAACAAGCACCAAGAGTATGTTATGATATATTGTCTCAGTTTCTTATAGACAATGGATTCACCAAAGGCAAGATTGATAGAACACTCCTCAGAATTCAATATTGGGAGAGATTGCTTGTTTAAATATATGTGGATGACTTCTTCTTTGGATCCATAAACAAAGAGCTGTGTGACAAATTCTGAATCTTATGCAAGGAAAATTTGAGATGAGAATGATGGGAAAGTTGTCTTTCTTCCTAGTTCTTCAAGTCAAACAAATGAAGGATGGAACCTTTATATGTCAAACCAAATATACCAGAGATTTAATGAAGAAATTTGGTATGGAAGAGAAGTCACCTGTGAAGATTCCCATGAATACATCAGTCAAGATAGAATTGGACGCAGAAGGTAAAGCTGTTGATCAAACAAGATATAGAACCTCATTGCAGCAAGTAGGCCAGACATCACCTTTGTTGTAGGTGTATGTGCTAGATTTCAATCTGTTCCAAAGGAAAGTCACACGACTGCAACCAAGAGAATCCTATGGTATTTAAAAGGATGCCAGAAAATTGGCTTATGGTATCCAAATAGACTCAGACTATGCTGGATGTAGAGTTGGCAGAAGAGTACATCAGGTACCTGTCAAATGCTTGGAAATAGGTTGGTTTCTTATAGTTCAACAAGATACAAAATTCAATTGCTACATCCACAGTTGAAGAAGAGTACATTGTTGCAGGCAGCTTTAGTGCCCAAGTGCTATGGATAAAGCAACAACTGAGATATTATTATATTGAAGAAAGAGAGATTCCAATCATGTGTGATAATATAAATGCCATTGCAATTACTAAAAATCCAGTATTGCACTCAAGAACTAAGCACATTGATGTCAGATATCATTTTATAAGAGACCACATTGAAAAGAAATGGATCACATTAGAATACATATCAACTGATAAGCAGTTAGCTGATATATTTACAAAGCTATTATGTGAATCAAGATTTGAAGAGCTTAAGAATGAGCTTGGATTGATTGAAGCTTAGAAGCTCATTCAACAGAGATAAAGATGAGAGAAATGAATTTTAGAAGAGTTTCCCTAATCAACCAAGTGAAACAACTTATATGGCTGGTCAGCTGTATCGAGTTAACTGCACAACCAAGTGGTTATTCAACGCATAACTGACAAAATGATATCATTATATGCGAGCGGGAATATTTTTAGGCTTGACGTCAGTGATAATTAATGATGTTAGTAAAAAGTCTGTGCCAGTTTACCCATGATTGGATATAAATGCTGCTACATTTAATGTGGGGAAATTAATGTGGTTTTCAAATGTGATCTCAACCGTTCATCAGCTTTTAACTTTTTGAATTCTAAATACCGTCGTTTCAAGTCCCATATGAAGAGAAATTCGATTTTCTCTCTCCTCACACTTACACTCTTGCTCTAGAAGAATACTCGGTTTTCTCTGCAAAGAAAGTTCAACCCTAGTTTGTTCATCGTTCATTTTTCGCATTCAAGACTCGGGCACCCTCAATACGATTATGCAAAGCTCATCGAGAAGATCGGGTTTATTTATTTAGGATAAAATAAAAAACCAAAATCGCTAAAATAGGGTAAAAATATGGAATATTGTGCATTTGTGGGGTCACATGCACAAACAATAATTTTTTTCTAATTTCTATTGGTTGGGGATACTACACTGGCCGTTATTTAAATAAAAAATTAAAAAAATGAGAGGAGTGTGTTTGTGGGGGAGGAGGGTGTTTGTGGGGTGGGGTTGGGGAGTTGGCTTGCGCCAACAATTAGAATTTAAGTGTGGGGTAGGGGTAGGGGGTGGGGTTGGGTAGGTTATTTTATTATTTTATATAATAATAAATTAATAATCATCTTATTTAATTAGTGTGTATGAGAAATTCATATGTAACTTTTTCATTTTTTTATCTGTTTTTAACGTATAGTATATCAAATTAAATATTATTTTACAATCTTTAATTTGACATCCATATTACATATTTTTGTAAGAAGATAAATGCATAGTCATAAATTTGGTCTCGATTTGAGAAGGCGATTCCTAAGTGATACACGTGTAGTATATAGAATTTGACAATACCCTTAATTTTCAGCCTAAATACACAGTCATAAATTGTTACCTCGATTTGATAAGGTTGAAAATTTGAGCCTTAAATTGATGAATTTTTCTTAAAATATTAGGAAAATACACATGTCATAATCCGAAAAACATTCCAACCTCATCAAATCGAGGTAACAATTTATGACTGTGTATTTATTATGAAAATTAGGGGTATTGTCGAATTCTAAACACTGTATCACTCATGAATCGCCTTCTCAAATTGAGAATTTATGATTATGTATTTATCTTTTTATAAAAATATACAATATGGATGTCAAATTGAAGATCGTAAAAAAATAATTAATTTGATATATTATACGTTGAAAACAGATAAAAAGGAAAAAAGTTACATATGAATTTATCATACATACTGATTAAATGGGATGATTATTAATTTATTATTATATAAAATAATAAAAAAACTACCCATCCTAAACCCTCACTTAAATTATAATTGTTGGCGCAAGCCAACTCCCCAACCCCACCCCCTTCCCTACACATACGACAACACTCCATTCATTTTTTTTTAATTTTTTTTATTTAAATAAGGCAAGCGCAGGTGTAGTATGCGACAACCAATTGAAATTAGAAAAAATCATTATTGGCGCATGTGATGTGTGCGCCAACGAGCAAATACACAATATCCATTTTACCCTATTTTAGCAATTTGGTTTTATTTTTATCTAAATAAACAATTTACCCGAGAAGATCCGCATCGACGCGAATGTGGATTTCAAAGGCCTTGTCAAGCAGGGTTTGAACAAGGTATTGGCAAAGAAGATAGATGATAAGCTTGATAAGGCAGGTCTCAAGAAATTTCTGTCAATGGAGTTTTCTCACCTACCTTGAGGAGGTAGATATGTGTTACGTGAATACTGAAGTTCACGATGATGAGATCCGCTCATCGGTCAACAACAAGGAGTTCAAGTTGACTGCTACTACCTTGATAGACACTGTTATCTCCCTACCAGTGGGCTGAATGAGATAACTGCGAAGGATGTAAACCTCTATGCGGCTTGGAAGGAGATACCCAAGCCTGAGGCTGCTGGAAAGCAGAATTTTTTAGTTCTGAATAAGGTCATCAAAGAAGACTACCACAAATCAATGGACGTAGTAGCCAAATGCGTGGATATGAAGTTTGGGTCGTTCAATCAGCTCTCTCAGACCAAGCTGATTGTTATGGCAACTATTATGGAGGAGAAGCAAATCAACTGGGCCGAGTTCATTTTTGGCAAGATGTGCTAAAATGTGATGAACACATCCATCGATGATGATGGCAAGTTTGGAAGTTCATTCGGTTATGACCTAATCTTAGGCCACTTGATGGAGAAGAAAGGTGTCCCTCTCCGCAATGGGAAAACCTTTCATGCTAACAAGAAGATGTTCAGGGCGAGTTTGCCTGGTGCGCAAAAGTAGGCACATGGCAAGATATCTGCAACTAGCGAGGGGGAATCAGTTGAACATGTCCTTTTGGACACAGTTGCTTCTGCTAAGGCCCCCTCTCCTAAACCTGCTCCTGCCCCTGCACTGAAGAAGAAAGCCCCTGTTCCAGCTTTCTCATCTGTTGTGAGGAAAAAGATCGATTCGCGCCTAGAAGCCACCGGTATCAAAAAGAAGTTGAAGATGGCAGAGTCTGCTTCCATAGCTGAAGAAGAAAAGGAGGAAGAAATTGAAGTTCCTCTTCAAATAAAATCTAGGAGAAGATAGGTGAGACAATCCGACTTAGCTGCTGAGCCAGCTGAGTCCGGGACAGCTGAGAAGGAAGAGGTTGTTGTTGATGAACAACAGATTGCAAAAGATGGTGATGATGTGATGGACACTGAGCATGAATCAACTGTTGATGCTCATCCACATCAAGAGACAAATGTTAGGCCAACAACTGAGGAATCCAAACTAGACACAACTGACAACAAAAATGAACAGTTAGCTATAAAATCCCCTCAGACAGATGTAATTGTAGCTGAGGAAGGCAAGGCTACTGAAGAGCCTATATAGCACGAGGATGATGATGATGATCTTATTATGCTATCTCCTGCATAACCATATATTCAGGAGAGGATACGTATTTGGAGAGCCTGGAAGCTGAGTACAACCAGGTCCCAATTCCAAAGCCCGTAGTTCATTGAGGAGGAGGAAAAACTCCTAATATTTTGGAGAATATTGTAATCTGGTCTACTTTGGACCTAGATTTTTTCACAACCATCCTCTTCGAGAAGAAGGATTCGGAGAAGGCTAAGGCAATAGAGAAATCCAAGGCAGTTTAGGAGTCCAAGAAGCCTTTTGCATTTTTACAGAAGCTCCTGAAAGTGCCTTAAAGCCAGCTAACGACAGTGACAATGATGAGGAAGTATTGGACGTTGCTGATCCAATAGAGAAGGTTGAACTCAAACAAGCTTTGAAAGAGTCTAAGGAGTTGCATGAACAATCAGTGCGAAGGGGCCCTGGAGAGTCATCATCTATGCAAATTTCTCCTACCCCTGACATTTTAGAAATGGTGAGGACCATTGATGCTTCAACCTCACCAGCACACTCCTAAGGACCTACCAGGGACAATGGTGATGAAGCTAAGAATGGAGAAGTAGAGGGCAACTTAGCTGAGCCAACCCCTGAGAAAGTTGTTGAGACAACTGCCCAGTCGGTTGATCACTCAAAGGAAACAACAACTGAGTCTCTTATGTCCAGTGACCCTACTAATCGTGATTCAGTTTGTGCGCCAGTTGAGTGGGAAACTGCACACACCATGTTTGATAAATGTTTTTATCATGATTTTGATGATTTTGTTTTAAAGTTTTTTTGCACCAAAACAATGCTTTAAAATGTTGTCCAAATACTCCCGATTGATTTAAAATGTTTTTACTAATTTTTTGGAGTATTTCTTGAAGTTTATTTTTGATAAAAATTGGACAACACTTCTGACTCGGGTTGGACCGATCGCCCTATAGAGCAACCCGTACTTAAAGATGAGTTTTGGAACATAAAACCGGATGGAAGATTTTTGCATGAGATCGACCGGTCGACCTGGAGGTCAACCGGTGTGGTCGACTGCCTAAGATGTTTGCCAACTCCCTGTATTTATTTTTCAACCTATCCAACCGGTCCAACACAGGGTCGACTGGTCGGACCCCTAGTCGATCGGTCGCCCTATGTTAAATTGTGATTTTGTCTTTCAACGTTTATTTCTACGCGACCGGTCGCTCTATCGTTTTGACAGCAAAATTCTAGCCGTTGACAACATATAGTTCTTCCTTAATTTGTGGGATTGATTTCTAACAGCTATATTCTTGATTTTAATTGTATTTTTCTGTAGATTTTCAATCCCCAAGAGGATCCTATCCATGATCAATCATCTCCTATAAATAAAGGAAGTTTTGGAGCAACAAAATAACAAATTGAAATACAACACAACAATATGCACTCAAGCAAATAATTGTTCTTTCATTTTCAATATTCTTTTTGTAATAGCCTAAGGTCTTACACTTTCACATATTGAGGTCTAGGTATTTTTGATTACACTTGCACTCAAACTTGTATATTTCATTATCGAGTTGTAATCTTGAATTTGGGTTCATCATTCAACACAAGATATCCTTGTGAGTGTTCTTGTGGTAAGAACACACTTGGGTGATCTAGGTGTTAGGTGTAAGAAGATTGTGGTAATCTTCTTGTTGAAGAGTTTGGTGCTCTTTGAGGTGTTGAAGAATTTGGTGTTCTTCAAGTCGTAAGATTGTGGTAATCTTCACTAGGTGCCATTGAATATTGTGGTAATCTTCAAGGGAGATTGTGGTAATCTCCAAAGAGGTGTTGTAAGGTGATGTTGTATTAATTGTGGTAATTAATAAAATCTTTTTTCCTTTTTGAAATCCATCCCGGAGATACTGGGGTGGTAAAAGATTAGGCCCTAGGTGGGGTGAACCTCTATAAATCGACCGTGTTATTTACTTCCCGCACCTTCATTCTTGTCTTGGCTTGTTTGATTCGAAAAAGAGGGCATAATCGAGAAAATGGAGATAATCTATTCACCCCCTGTCTAGATTAGCGTAGCCACTTGGACTTACAAGTGGTATCAGAGACAAACGCTTTGGCAAGCTCGTTCCACATCGTGAGTAAAGAGGAACGATCGATGGCTACGAATGAAGTCTACCTTATCGGCGCCTCCACCAACAAGCCACCACTATTCGATTCCAAAAATTATACATTTTGGAAAGAAAGAATGGAATGCTATTTACAAAGTTGCGGGTTTGATATTTGGAACACGGTCATTAATGGAGAATCCATCCCGATGAAAGACGGACCACTCACCTCCAAAGTCCTCAAGGAGCTCAATGATGAAGACAAGGAAATTCTCTTCTTAAATGGTAAATCTTTAAATATTCTTCATTGTTCACTTACTTCTTTGGAATACGGTCATATTCGAGGAATACAATCGGCACATGAAGCATGGGAAAAATTAGAAGCTATCTATAAAATATATGCAAATAAAAGGAGCAATTCAAAAACATCTACCTCTCAAATGGATACAACATCATATCCAACAACATGAGATAAGCTTCCTACAACTTCCGATGATGAAGAAGTCGAACAATGTCTCATGGGCATGGAAGAAGAAAACGAGGTAAGTTCCAAACCCTTTACTTCTTATGATAATGAATTACAAAATGATTATAGTGATTTACAAAATGATTTTGATGAGCTTCAAAATGAATACCAAAGCTTGCTTGTTAAATACAAAAATTTGAAAAAGGAATTCCATGTTTTGAAAAATGGTAAGGATAACTTATTTACTTCCTATGAATCACTTTCATGTGCTCACACTACCACACTTGATAATGTTAGAAACCTTGAAAATTAAAATAGTACTCTTGTTGAGGATATTAATTGCATGAAAAAGGATTTATTAAAATTCAACTTGAGTACCGATAAAATAACCAATACTGTTGATGTTCATAGTTGTGATAATTTGAAACTAGGATTTGATCATAAGCCTAATGTCGTTAATCACATGAAAAATAATCAAGTCTCTAAGCATGTTGGTCATTATGCTCCTAGAAGTATTACTTGCTTCTATTGTGGTAAAAAGGGTCATACGGTAAATAC
Source organism: Rehmannia glutinosa (assembly GCA_016081115.2). Taxonomy (NCBI): domain Eukaryota; kingdom Viridiplantae; phylum Streptophyta; class Magnoliopsida; order Lamiales; family Orobanchaceae; genus Rehmannia; species Rehmannia glutinosa. The sequence goes on along the minus strand of CM071925.1, from coordinate 77,158,652 downwards.
TTGTCGGGCTAGAAATAGCTCTACTTATTATTGGAGACCTAAAAGTCTCAAAGCTAATCCCAAAGGACCCAAACACTTGAGGGTACCACAAAATAATGTCATATTAGGTACCCGGTGGAATAACAATCAAAGAAAATTCATACCGCCAAGAAGACATCAAATGACCGTTTCTGTTGATCAAAGGAGAAGACAACATCACTATGAACTTCCAAGAGGAATACATTATCAACAATGGGAAGAACACAATCCTTGGAAATGGAGTAATTGGAGAAGCCATCATCAAGAAAGTGACTTCTCAAGAGGAAGATACTACCAACAAAGGGAAAGATACAACCCGTGGAAATGGCGAAATTGGTAATCCGTATCTCTTCTTATTTAAATACGCATAATGTTTTATGTATGCTTGTATTTTTGCTTTCAAAATGATTCTTCAAAATATTTTTAAAATGAGGTCTTACTGAAAGGTAACGCTTTATTAGTTGACTTAAAGTGAAAGTACCAGGAAAGGCACTTGCACCTATACATTTGTGTTCTTAAAATCTTTTGAAAAGGAAACCTTGCATGATGTTTTTAAAACTCTTGTGCATTTACTAAGACTAATGTGAATTATTATTTCTTATGGATTTATATAGCATAAGCATACTTGTGACATCTCTTTGCTTTAGCCTACACTTGTTTTATTATGATTTGTGCAATAACTTCTTCTAAGAATTGTGTAGGACATATATGGGTATCTATGTCATAATGTGTCAAGAGGTTCATAAACTATCGATATACGTTCACCTTTGTTATTCATCTCATAGACTTGATATATTTTTGCCATATGCCTATGTGCTTGCTTTCCAAAATATTTCAAAATATCTCATACAAGTGCCATGAAGAGGATTTTTCAATTTTTTGAAAGGCACTATTCGATAAAGCTTATTTTATCCGAGACTTGTAAAGAATTATATTTGTTTCGATAAAACATTAGATTTTTATTCTCCTCTCAAAACTATGCATTTGATTGCACATATTCATGTCCTATTCTTGTTTGCTTTATCAAAGCTCTTTTTCAAATACGTCTTTTAAACGAGGTCTCAACTATATGCTCTCGGATTTTCAAATTTCAAAAGAGACCTTATATAACTTTCTATAAGCATATTTGAACTTACATGTTTTATGAAACTCTTGATGATTTTTTAAAGCATAGTATGTGTTACTTGTTATAGTGTCTCTATTATTCGATATTACTATGCTCTTGTGCAAGATATCTTGTTAAGATTTTGCAGAAATGTTTGGTATTTCGGAACAAGCTTGATGACCAAGGTGAGGTTAGTAGCTCAATGGTATTGTCAAGTAGAAGGTATTGATTATGTTGAAATATTTGCACCCATATCATGTTTTTTGAAGCTATTCGTATTTTACTTGCCTATTCTTGTTTTAAAAATTTCAAGCTTTACCAAATGGAAGTTAAATCCGTATTTTTAAATGATTTTATTCAAGAAGAAGTCTATGTAAAACAACCGGAGTTTGAAAATTTTTCTAGGCCAAATGATTTTTATAAAAAGGCCTTGTATGGTTTAAAACAAGCCTCCCGTGTATGGTATGATAGACCTAGCTATTTTATTTTGCAAAATGGTTTTACAAGAGGTAAAGTTGATACCACTCTCTTTGTTTTTGAAAACAGGCAAGATTGCTTACTTGTGCAAATTTATGTTGATGATATTATTTTTGGTGCTACTAATGAATCTTTGTGCAAGAAATTTTCTAAGTTGATGCAAGATGAATTTGAGATGAGCATGATGGGGGAGCTTAATTTCTTTCTTGAACTTCAAGTTAAACAATGCCAAGAAGGTGGTTATATTTCAAAGTATACAAAAGAACTTTTGAAAAAGTTCGGCATTAATGAAGAAGGAAGAACCATTTCTACTCCTATGGAAACCTACATCATGATTGATCAAGTTTGAGAAAGGCATATTGGCCGACAAACAAATTCGAGGTATGTTTATCTACGTTTATTACTCCTTAGACTCAACATTTTTTATGCCTTATGTCTATGTGCTCGACTTCAAAACTATCCCAACGAATCTCATTAAAGTGCCATTAAAAGAAATTTTCAAATATTTGAAAGGCACTTCTTCTTATGACTTGTTTATCCAAAGTCTTAAAACGTTCACATTTTTCGGGATAACAAGTCCGGTGATAATAATTTCTCAAAATATGGTTCGTTATAATCGAACTAAACATATTGAGATTCGATAACTTTTTCTAAGGGATTGTGTTTAAAAAAAATGAAAAATTGAGATGTGTTTAATTTCGTCTCAAGGATAACTCGCGAACATTTGTTTTTAATCGTTAACCGCCGAGTCTTTTACCTCATTTCGAGCTTGTTGAGACATAATGTATTTTGAATAAGGTCTATGTTTGCATTTCGTATGTTTTTAAAACTTAGGGGCAAATAATTATATTTTTGGATCAAACTTCGGATTTTTGAAAACAGACAGATCCAGTGGGATAAAATTGCTTTTGTTTCCAGACTTAGCCATTTTAGCTCTTTCACCCCATTTTTTGTCCCCTTTGTCATTTGCACACACAATTCACTCAAAATGAGTTTTATTGTACTAGTTCTATATCATGGACTTCTAAGTGCTCGTTTATCATCATTGTTGCTCATCTTTACTGATTAAATGGTAAGAATTCTACTCCCTTATCTCAATTGGGTTGAACCCTTTAGAACTTGGCTTAAATGTTCATTTCTTGATGCAAGTTATATATGTTTGTGATGAGCTCATAAATTATTGATGCTTGGATATTTGTATAAATGAATTTGGTGATGAAAAATTTAGCTTGGTTATTTTTTACAAGGGCTATATACATCTCCTTTATTATTTGACGCTCGCCTAGTGTTCGATAAAATGTTTCAAAGAAAAATTCATCACCTATATGATTCTCTCATTTTCAAACGTCTTATATGTATATAGAGATCATGTTTTACTAATCAAATGAGCTTTTCCGAGCTTTTACAAGTCATATGATCAACTCTTTCCTTAGCTTTTTGTATTTTTAAGCTTAATGATCAATAGCTCGATAAATCGGTTAAATTGCGCACTTTGATATGGATAAATGATGTTTTTATCGTGCTAAAATTATTTTCGATGATTCCAAAGGAGGAGAAACAAGAAATAAGTTCTTTAGCTCAAAGAAGCTAAAATAAGTTCGTGAAAGAAGCTATAAGCCGTGGCTATTAAAAGCCAAAAGTTGTGGATCATACTTAGTCCATTTGTTGTATTGTGGACTCATTTACATGTCTAATGATGTCTTGTTGATAGGGGGAGCTTATAAGCTCTTGTTACTTAAGATCAATTTGTAAAAGCTGAGCTTTTAGCTTTTGTATGGTTGCTTATTTTACTTATCTTGATGTGCATGTTGATAGGGGGAGCTTTTGCAAATATATTTTGAAAATCTTCACTCCCTTCCTTGTGGCTATTTTGTTTCAAAATTTGTTTCTTCAAACGGCTAGTTATCTTTTACCGGGAAATTCGTTTTGCTTTCAAAATCGACCTCTTAAAATTTTTTAAAATTGTTTTGGTTTGTAATCATCAAAAAGGGGAGATTGTTTGATAAATGCTTTTATCATGATTTTGATGATTTTGTTTTAAAGTGTTTTTACACCAAAACAATGCTTTAAAATGTTGTCCAAATACTCCCGATCGATTTAAAATATTTTTACTAATTTTTTGGAGTATTTCTTGAAGTTTATTTTTGATACAAATTGGACAACACTTCTGTCTCGGGTTGGACCGGTCGCCCTATAAGATAACCCGTACCTGAAGATGAGTTTTGGAACAGAAAACCAGAAGGAAGATTTTTGCATGAGGTCGACCGGTGTGGTCGACCGGTCGCCTGGGATGTTTGCCAACTCCCTGTATTGATTTTTCAACCTGTCCAACCGGTCCAACATAGGGTCGACCGGTCGCCCTGTGTTAAATTGTGATTTTCTCTTTCAACATTTATTTCTACGCGACCGGTCGCCTTATCGTTTTGACAGCCAAATTCTAGTTGTTGACAGTAGACAGTTCTTCCTTAATTTGTGGGATTGATTCTAACAGCTATATTCTTGATTTTAATTGTATTTTTCTGTATATTTTCAATCCCCAAGAGAAGCCTAATCATGATCAATCATATCCTATAAATACAGGAAGTTTTGGGGCGACAAAATAACCAATTGAGATACAACACAACAAGATACACTCAAGCAAATAATTGTTCTTTCATTTTCGATATTCTTGTTGTAATAGCCTAAGGTCTTACACTTTTACATCTTGAGGTCTAGGCTTTATTTCTTGATTACACTTGCACTCAAACTTGTATATTTCATTATCGAGTTGTAATCTTGAATTTGGGTTCATTATTCAATTTAAGATATCCTTGTGAGTGTTCTTGTGGTAAGAACACACTTGGGTGATCTAGGTGTTAGGTGTAAGAAGATTGTGGTAATCTTCTTGTTGAAGAGTTTGGTGCTCTTTGAGGTGTTGAAGAATTTGGTGTTCTTCAAGTCGGAACATTTTGGTAATCTTCACTAGGTGTCGTTGAAAATTATGGTAATCTTCAAGGGAGATTATGGTAATCTCCAAAGAGGTGTTGTAAGGTGATGTTGAGTTAATTGTGGTAATTAATAAAATCTTTTTTTCTTTTGAAATCCATCCCTGAGATACTGGGGTGGTAGAAGATTAGGTCCTAGGTGGGTTGAACCTCTATAAATTGATGTGTGTTATTTACTTCCCACACCTTCATTCTTGTCTTGGCTTGTTTGATTCGAAAAAGAGGGCATAATCCCAGAGGTTGAGACCTCAAATGATGCCATTGTTCAAAACCCCAATGCAACTCAGTCTGCAGAAGGGAATGTAGAAGACCCTAATGCAGTTGAGACTGCAAAAGGGAATGTAGAAGACCCTACATAGGTTGAGATTGTTGTTCAGGGTACTGAAGGCCCAAAGGAGGTTGAGACTTCATTGGGTAATGCTACTATTGAAAAAGGGAAAATGATAGTTCCTCAACAAGAGTCGCCTGAAAGAGAAGAAATCAGTGCACTGCAGAATTCGGAGGAAAACGTGTCAGTCAAGTGTTTAGACTCTGACAACAAAGCTGAGTCCGCCTCCATAAAGAAAAATTATATAGGACCCAGAAATTGAGTAGATGGCAACAGAAATGAAGAAAGCACGCGAGGAAGTTGCCTTATCGTAATTCGTATTAGTTGATGGCCCATCCCCAATGGTGTCATCACCAACCCATGATGCTGCTGAGGAAGCTGAGGCAACGAAAACTCAAAAGAAAGCACCTACTAAGACCAATGAAGTTGTTAAGACAACTGAGGATCAGTCAGCTCCGTAGGCTAACACAGTTGCGACTACCAATGACGCTACTGACATAGCTGAGGCACATAGAGCTGAAGCAAGTAAAAGGAACAAATGCAAGGCTCTCAGAGGAGAAGTGGAAGATATTCTATAGTTCCAGATAATTTATTCTCCGACTATTTTCCATTTGTGGTGGAGGTACCCCAAGAGACTGAATCTGCTGAAAAACGTGCCAAATGCACCATTGACATCCCTCCTGAAGAATTTGAGGCTCCAGATGACTTATGAGTTGTGCCGTTCGGATTTGATTTTGACACAATGTGGCCAGAAGAGTAGTCATCTGAAGCAGCAGACTTCCGAAAAGCATTCAAGGCTATATGTTCGAAAATAGAAAACATGAAAAAAGGTTTTGCTGCACTCGACCAATGGTTGGACAAGCATGATGCCATGATCTTTGGAGACATTTGAGGATCAGTTATAAGAATTCGGGAATGGATAGCACAGACAAAGGCATTGAGAAGAGAATAAGTCAGCTACTTCAAATCCTTATTCGTCAAACTGGTGATTCAGAGTGCTAGAAATGCAAAGTTTCAGCAGAGACAACGGGATCAAATATTCGGAATAGACCAGACACATAAAACAGATATGGAGTTGCTGAAGGCTCAACACAAACAAAACTTTCAAAGGACTAAAAGCAAACTGTGGTCGGAGATGATGATAATGAATGCAGAAATGAGGATCATGACTGCAGAAATGAAGGCTCTTCGTTCGAAACATAAAGTAGCTCACTCAGCAATGCATGAAAAACTGGATTTCATTATGTCAAAATCTCCTCAAACATCTCTCAATGGTGATGATGCCAAAAAGAGGAAGATATAAAGGAGAAAAGAAGTGGAATTAAGGGGGAAGGATCCCTTAAGAAAGCCCCTTTGAAGATTGTGCTTGAAAAGCCCCAACTTGGCTCATCCACCAGCTCTCTCCTATCTCAGTTGCCAAAAGAGCTATCAGCCGATGAGAAAGCTGACTTGGATTTTAAGAAGACAAGAGCTGCAATCAAAGCTGAATTTGCAGTTGTTGATCAAAGGAAACATGAACATATTGAAAGTCTACTTTCCAGGTTTGATGGTCCCCCAGCATGATTGTTACCAGACTCTCCAGCTGTTAAGTTCCCTCAAGAACGTGCTCCCGATGTAGGATATGAGCCAAGATCACTTGAGGAATTCCAGACACTCAAATCAGAAGGATTTTTCAAGGGAATGGCTCTCAAGCGGGCATGGGATTGGTGCGGGAAAGGGCTTGAAATTTGTCAAATAGGCGAGAAGCGGTAACTCAAGGAAGTAGTCGTGAGCTTCAAGAGCTCAGCCCGTTCAGTACACACCTAGGGAAAGAGCAGCAAACTCTGGAAGAGGAAGAGGTAGAGGCACTCCACCAAGAAGAAATGTTCAATATATTAATCCTCAAAAGAAAGATGTTCTTTATCAATTTGGACTTAAGCAACTGGAAAATGAAAAAGTTACCAGAACAAATGTTGAAGCAGCTAAGAGGCAAGAGCTGGAAAACATAAGGTAAGATCAAGAATGGGAGGAGAGAATGAGAAAAGATGAAGTTTCTCGAAGAGCTTATGAAAAGAAAAGGAAAGAGGATGAAAGGAAGAAGAGCAGGGAAGATGAAGATAGAAGAAGAGCAGAAGATGAAAAGAGAAGAAGGAAGCAACATAAGAATTGAAGACTGCACCAGACACCTTCATGTTGTATTTTTACATGATTGTAAATACATAGATATTTGTATATACTTTGTCTACTTTTTCATTGTACTCTGTAATACATTGTAAAGTTCAAGAATGATATGTTCAATAAAATGATGATCATACAATCATTATTTGTTATGCACTATTTAATTTGATGTTTTTATTTAAGTTTTGGCATCATCAAAAAAGGGAAATTATGCTTTGCTCATTTTGTAGGAAATTAATGATATTTGAAGTGATTTTGTGACAAATACGAGCAGTGCAATCGAGAATAATCAAGAATCAAGTGAATGCACCCAATTGGAAGTCAGAACAATGAGAGGTCGGATAAACCAGGCAGAAAAAGGCAAAACACGGAGCAGAACTGACCTTCGCAGGGGCGCATGCCCAGGCCATGCGTGAGGCGCACGACCCATGCGCAACTGCATTTTTAGATAAAGGCTACGGAATCACGCACGTGCAGGGCGTGCGTGAGGCGCATGACACGTGCGTGCCATCCGAGAGGTCCAATGTACAATGGGTAGCTGAAATTTCAGATTTGGACCCAATTAAAGCATTGACGGTTCAAGTGGCGGCATTGACAAATCATTTAAGTGTTCTTACGAAAGGGACCGAAGCAAGAACAAGCACGAATAGTGAGGGAAATCTGCTATATCCGATGGAAGAGGTCAATTATAGGAATAACCGAAACTTCAACAATTTTTGGAACAATTCGGCTCCAACACACTATCATCCGTGCTTGAGACATTATGAAGATTTTTTGTATGCAAACACCAAGAATGTGCTGCTACCGCTGCCGGGATTTAATGCTTCAAATGGTGTCACGAATACGGAAGGTAAACCATCTTTGGAAGACGCCCTCACTTCATTGATGAATCAAACGACATCATTCATGAGTGAAACATGAAACTGCTTTACCAAGAACGAAGCAAAGATGGACAAGATGGAGTTGCAAATGACACAATTGGCCAGTACTATGGGGGACAATATCCTAAGGGGAAATTCCCGAGTAACACTGAAATAAATCCGAAAGAACAATGCAAAGCCATTCATTTTTGGAGTAGCACAGAGTATGAAGGACCAAAAAATTTGGAAAAATAGGAAAATCCTGCATCACGCACAACTCGTGCGATGGAGCACGATCAAATCATGCTTGGGGCCGAAAGTGAAATATCTAATTCTTGAAATACATAATTTAAGGCAAATGGAAATGTTGAGGTCGAGGAAAGAACCAAGGGACATGAAGTTGAACAAAAAGGGGTTGAGAAGCTTAAATCTTCTTCTAACTCTAATATGTCTCAATTTCCTATTCCCCTTCCATTCCCTCAACGATTTCAAAAGAAAAAGCTTGATGATCAATTTGCAAAATTCCTTGATATATTTAAGAAATTGCACATTAACATTTATTTTGCAGATGCATTAGATCAAATGCCCAACTATGCAAAATTTCTGAAGGATGTAATATCAAAGAAGAGGAAGATGACAAACTTTGAGACAGTGAATTTGACGGAAGAATGTAGTGCTATAATTCAAAGAAAGCTACCACAAAAACTAGAAGATCCGGGGAGTTTCACTATCCCTTGTGCAATTGGTGGTAATTTCTTTAATAAAACATTTTGTGATCTAGGAGCAAGTATTAACCTTATGCCCTTGTCCATTTTCAGGAAACTTGGATTAGGAGAAGTGAAGCCGACCACAATCACTTTACAACTTGCAGATCGATCACTCACGTATCCTAAGGGAATCATAGAAGACGTATTGGTCAAAGTTGACAAATTCATATTCCCTGTGGATTTCTTGGTCCTCGACATGGAAGAAGACCGTGACGTCCATTTAATACTTGGGCGTCCATTTCTAGCTACCGGGAAAGCTGTAATAGATGTACAAAAGGGAGAGCTCACGTTACGGGTTAAGGATGAGCATGTTCTATTTTCTGTCTATAAGGCTATGCAATTTCATAATTGTGTTGAAAACTGCAATTTCTTAGACTTAGTTGATTCACGCATTGATGATTATGTAGATCATACATTATCGCAAGACGATCTAGAGTTTTGCTTAACTCTTTCATGTTCAACGTCAAGTGTAATACTTGATGTCGATAATGAAGATTTGTATGACTATGTGTATGCGTTAGATAATATGCAGGAACTACCGAATAGCGCGAGAGGCGACAACACGAAGAATGAATTGAGAGAAGCAACTCTGCAGGCACGCATGACCCGTGCGTCAAAGCACGACCAGGTCGTGCGTGGTGCCATAACAAATATTGAACAGGAGATTGAGCGCACGACCCGTGCATCAGAGCACGACCAGGATGTGCGCAATGCTGTAGAGATCCAGGAACAGGCCAAGAACGCACGACCCGTGCGTCCAAGCATGAGCAGCCCGTGCGTGCATCTGAAGCACCCCATTTGACACCAAAACTCAAGCCATTACCTGAGCACCTCAAGTACGCATTTCTTGGAGCAAATAGTGCGAATCCGGTAATCGTATCATCTCTTTTAACTTCATCTCGGCTTGATAAATTGCTTAGGGTGTTGAGAAAGTATCAATCTACACTAGGTTGGTCGATATCTTATTTAAAAGAATAAGTCCATCAATTGTCATGCATAAAATCCGAATGGAAGATGTGTATAAACCTTCAGTGCAAAATCAAAGGCTATTAAACCCTATTATGCAAGAAGTTGTTAGGAAGGAAGTTTTGAAATGGTTAGATGTCGGGATCATATATGTTATATCCGATAGTTCTTGGGTACGTCCGGTACAAGTAGTTCCAAAGAAAGGGGCGGTTACAGTGGTGAAAATGAGAATGATGAATTGATTGCTACTAGGATAGTTACCGGGTTGCTTATTTGTATTGACTCTAGAAAACTTAATGATGCCACTCGTAAGGATCACTTTCCCCTCACCTTTATTGATATGATGTTAGATCGTTTAGCGGGATATGATTATTATTGCTTTCTGGATGGTTATTTTGGGTACAACCAAATCATGATTGAACTGGAAAACCAAGAAAAAACGGCATTTACATGTTCTTACGGCACATTTGCATTTCGCTGAATGCCATTTGGACTATGTAATGCACCCGCAACTTTTCAACGATGTATGATGGCTATTTTTCATGATCTTATCGAGAAAGTTATGGAGGTGTTTATGGATGATTTCTCTGTATTTGGTGATTCTTTTGATCATTGCCTTCACAATCTTTCTTTAGTGTTACAGAGATGCGAAGAGACCAATCTTGTTCTAAATTGGGAAAAGTGCCATTTTATGGTACGTGATGGAATTGTACTTGGTCACCGAGTTTCTTCCGCAGGTTTAGAAGTGGATAGAGCAAAGATTGTGGCAATTGAGAAACTACCACCTCCTACGAATGAAAAAGCCATCAGGAGTTTCTCGGGGCATGCCGGATTCTATAGAAGGTTTATTCGTGACTTTTCAAAAATCACTAAACCTTTGATTCAATTGCTACAAAAAGATACTACTTTCAATTTTTCCGATGATTGTTTGCAGACATTTGAAATCTTGAAGAAGGCGTTGGTGACTGCACCTATTCTTGTAGCTCCGAATTGGAGTCAACCGTTTGATTTGATGTGTGATGCTAGTGATTTCGCAGTAGGGGCTGTTCTCGGCCAGAAAAGGGAGAAGTTATTTTGATCCATCTACTACGCGAGTAGAACATTGGATAATGCTCAACATAATTATACCACCACCGAGAAAGAGATGTTGGCAATTGTTTTCGCATTTGATAAATTCCGATCCTACTTGATTGGAACGAAAACAATAGTCCACACCGACCATGTGGCTATCAAATATCTTTTTGATAAGAAAGATGCGAAACTAAGACTGATTCGGTGGATTCTCCTATTGCAAGAATTTGATGTGGAGATCAGAGATAGAAAGGGATGCGAGAATGTGGTGGCAGACCACTTATCAAGAATTGAACATCAATAGGATGAGAAAAGAGGTACATAATTTATCAAGGAGGAATTTCCAGATGAACGGTTACTAATGGCAGAGGCAAAGTTCCCATGGTATGCAGATTTTGTTAATTATTTGGCCGCGGGAGTCTTGTCTCCAAATTATCATCGTATTAGAAAAAGAAATTCTTTCACGATGTCAAGTTCTATATGTGGGACGACCCCCTACTCTTTAAGAAGTGCGCAGATAAAATCATCAAATGATGTATACCTCAAGAAGAGTGGGAGGGAGTTCTCCAACAATGTCATTCATCACCCTCTGGGGGGCATTTTGGTATGACACGCATGGCAGAAAAAGGTACTACAAAGTAGGTTACATTGGCCTACTTTATTTAATGATTGTTATCTATATGTGCGACAATGTGACAAGTGTCAGAGGATGGGGAACATATCTAGACGACATGAGATGCCGATAACCAATGTAATAGAAGTCGAGTTGTTTGATGTGTGGGGGATTGACTTCATGGGTCCATTTCCATCATCTTCGGGTTATCAATATATTCTACTCGCAGTAGAGTATGTATCCCGTTAGGTAGAAGCGATTCCTTCACAAACAAATGGCGCACAAGTAGTGATGCGGTTCTTAAAGAAAAATATATTTACTCGATTCGGAACTCCAAGAGCTTTAATTAGTGATGGAGGGTCGCATTTTGTAAATAAATTGATGAGCAACCTACTGGCAAAATATGGGGTTAGCACAAAGTAGCATTGGCATATCATCTGCAAGCAAATGGGCAAGCCGAAGTAGCCAACCGCGAGATAAAATAGATTCTTGAAAAAACAGTGTGCATAAATCGAGAGGATTGGGCGTTGAAGTTGGATGATGCTCTATGGGCATACCAGGCAACATATAAGACACCGTTGGGCACATCCCCGTATCAACTGGTATTCGGAAATCATGTCACTTGCCTGTGGAATTGTAGCATAAGGCATTTTGGGCCGTAAAGAGATTGAATTTTGACTTCAAAAAGGTAGGTGAAGAGAGGTTACTTCATTTAAATGACATGGAAGAATTCGGGGATGAAGCTTATGAAAATTCCTAAATCTACAAAAAACGCACCAAAAGATGGCATGACAGAATGATCAAGAAACGATAGTTTTTACCAGGGGAACAAGTTATCTTATACAACTCACATCTTAAAATCTTCCCTGGAAAACTCAAATCTCTAGGTGGTCATGGCCGTTTCTGATAAAGAAGGTGTTGAATCCCCCAGTAGTAATGGAATTGTTAACCCAGGATGGTGAGACGTTCATGGTAAATGGCCAGAGGATTAAACACTACTTTCATAGAGGTAACAAAGAAGAGTTGACATCCCTCACCTTGCGAGATCCGTGATTGAACTATAGCAGGCATCGAGCTAAAGACGTTAAATATAGCGCTTGTTGGGAGGCAACCCAATGGTTTTTGGTGTGATTTTTATTTTTGTTTATTTTTATCTTTCTTAAAAAAAAGGGAAAAAAATGAAAATTTTGAAAATACCTGATGTTGCTGATCAGGCACGCACAGCCCGTGTGTGCCTGGAATGAAAAATGTGTTGCTACGGCATTGCGCACGGCCCGTGCGCCCCTGAAGAAATTTTTTAAGACTCTATGGCATTGCGCACGGGCAGCCCGTGCGCACCATTATGCAGAAATGTAATAAGGGTGGCAGACTCTGTTTTTGCTCAAAAACAAACACCCCCTTCGCCCCTTGCAAAGAAAATCGCTATTTTCTTAAACAAATTGCTCAATTTCTTTAGCAAACCACTCAATTCTTACACATAATTCATTACTCTTCTCTTATTGTACTTTAATCTTGCATAAATTTTGGATTTGGAGAAGAATTTGTTGAAGAAGCACCCAGGGTTCCAAATTTCCTCTTTTGCTAATTTTCGAGAATTCCGGTAAGAATTTCAAATTTCCATCCAAATTTCATGAATTATGCATTGAGGATCATATTGGGTGCATGTTATGATAACTTTGCCATGTTTTACTTGAATATTTCTTCAAGGCAATTTATCGAACACCTTGTGAGCGTGTTGAATTGGGCAATATTAGGTTAAATTGATGATGAATTTTGCATGAGCTCTAATGTTTAGGGTATTCGGACTATGATTCTATACAGTTACATTAATATTTACAAGTTTGGAGCTTAATTGTTGATTAAATTGACAGAGGAGAGTCATTAAGCCCTATTTGATTTATTTGGTTAGAATTCATCATATTTGTGGTTGTACTTGGTCTATTTGGAATCTCACATTAGTTTTTGCTAGGTACAAATTCACATAAATGGCTGACAAAAGAAACCCTCAGGGTAGGAGACGATGTCCCAGGGAGGAACCACCGCAAGAGGTACAACCCCATAGCCCCGCGACTTACGGGGTTGTATTCACTAAAGATAATAACCTAGAGCGGTGAAATAGATTAGTCAACTGCCCGATACAACCATCACGCTATGTTGACGACGAATGTACCCAAAGTCGTGGGATACATGATGATGTTTGGCGCTTATTTGCAAAGGTGGGGTGGACTAATTTGATGACAAGAAGGTGGCCGACATATAAAAAGTACACACTCGAATTCCTCAGTACGGTGGAGGTGTACAGAGATATAGGTAATGAACTCATTGGGATGCGATTCCAGTTGGGCAATGAGCGGAGGCAGTATTCTATCGCCCAATTGAACACCATTTTTGAGGTTCCTATCGATGCACCGTCCCAACCTCCAGAACAGTATCCCTAGTACGATTTCTAGCGAATGCTTGTACAAACACCAGAAACGGGCCCTATGCTCTACGAGGCACGTACTGCCAAATCTTCATGGGTCCGGAATCCAGTTTTTCGGTATATACAGCGGGTCACTTCATCCTCCATCTTTGATCGAGAAAATAGTGGAGGGATGACCGCCACGGAATTATATTTGATATGGTGTATGTTGAAGAATACATCTTATAACACAACCGCCTACTTCGCCGAAAATATTGATAAAATAAGCAAGCGCGGCGGTGGTACTATTTCTATTAGGGGTATGATCACCCCTATTGCCCGTCACTTTAACATTGATCTTCGGGGCCTAGAGCTAGTACCGGGCAGTAGGAGGGTCAACATGGCTTCTCTGCACGAAATGCAGATTATTACAGAGGAAGAAGGCATGTTCTTCCTCCAACAGAAGAGAGGGGACGCATTCCCATTGCCAAACCCAATGTACACCATTGTGGATAGTATTCACGATACCACCAATTTCCTGCCTAACTCTGAGGCACATATCAGAGTTACTGGGGTTATAAATGCAAGAAAATGGCGAAGGGTCGAAGGTTACCCTGACAAAGAGGATGTGGTGGCCGAGGAGGCGGAATTTGACAGGCAGGAAAGGGGATTCGAGCCTGAAATTACTCAAATACAAAATGATATTCCTGGAACCTCTTATGGCGGAAAAACAGCAAGAAGGGCATGATTATCATGATAGGCTTTTTGCCCTCGAGGAGAGCATGCGCCAGCATAGGGCTGAATTCCGTATTTTCAGGACGGAATATGAACAGAGGAGCTTGGAACAGGAGCAAAGGAACCTGGAGATGATGCAAATGATGCATCAGATACACCAGTGGCACATCTCCCAGGGCCACTTCCCGCCGCCGCCTCCTTAGCAAATCAGGTATATCCACATTTTTCACTATTGAAATTCTATCTTTCCCTTTCGTGCGATATAATTCCATTCAAGTTTGGGGGAGAGGTAGTATTTTGATATGAAATGTGTGGATAGAAAAAAAAATTGCATTTTTGCGTGTTTTCATATAGTTGCATGTAGAGCATCCAGGTTGCATTTGCATTAGTAGCACGTTTATTGCTTTCATAGATTTTAGGGAATGAGTTGACCGTGTGCGGTGCGACTTGATGCATATATTTTTGAAAAATTTGTATTGTTTTGATTGGGTGTTGAGTATGAGTTGATTGAGCCATGAATAGATGATATTGAGCATGTGGATATTGAGAACATGGTTTGATGCTTTTGAATTACGTATTTACAAGCCTGTGAACTTTTGAGCCTTTACTGCTTTCATTATATGCAGTCTTTTTTTAATTTGAGTGTATCATTCATGTTGTTAGAATTCTAGAACTTACTCTGGCATCTCTGTCAAGGTTACATGTTGGATGCAAATCGTGAAAATGATCAAAGGCCATTTTTTTGTTAGCCCTTCAAGCCTTTTGCTTACCAAATGATGTTAAAATTCCTAGTTAGCCAACTTGAGCCTATTAACTGATTTTTGAAAGTCACAATTCAAGCCTTAACTAGATATATTTGTTACCCTACACTTGAGCGTATATCATTGAGTAAAGGGATTGAATGATGTTGAATGGGTTGGAATTGAAAAGTTGGATAATTGTGCAAATATTGGTTGATGGGAATAAAAGAGGAAGAAAAGGGGAAGAAATGAAATGTTGAAAACTCATATAAGGATAGAAAAAAAATCGGCTTTATGAATGAGTTTTATATGAATAAACTTGGAGGTTAAGAATTGTAATGTGAGGTGATGGTGTTTTACAAAAAAAAGGGGGGGTGGAGATAAGAAGAGTGGATGAAAATGAGAGTTGATTTGAGTAGCATATTGAGCTTTAATATAGATGATTTATATGATCACCAGTCTATACGCTCGAGTTTGAGTCATTCTATCCATATTTTCGTACCCTAACCAAAGAGCTTCATTACAACCAAAGAAAAAAGTCCTTTTTGATTCACAAATTACATACATTCGAGTGCCAGAGATATGAGACGATTTGCAAACTTATGGTAATTCTGCAACATTGAATTGATTTGAGCGTAAACACGTCCCATAATTCATTGGAGATGAGAGTATACACTTGATGTTTGAGAGGTGTGATTCATAGTATTTACCATGTTTTCTTTGATGTGTGCTTTATGTTAGATGTTTGAGGCTTGATTGACTTGTTACTTGATACTTATGATGAACAATACGAATTTTATAGAGTTGTTTGAGTGTTCTATTGTTTCATTACTCCCAGTTTTGTTGTGTCTTGATTTTAAAAGCGTTGACCGGGATGGTCAATAGTTTAAGTTTGGGGGTTTTGATAGGTGTGAGTTTTGCATGTAATTTGGGGTTAAATTCAGGTTATTATCATTGTTAAACATGCAATAACTCATATAAAAAGGTATATATTCGCTTTGTGTTGAAAAGGTATTATGATTTGCTCATTTTGTAGTAAATTAATGATATTTGAAGTGATTTTGTGACAAATACGAGCATTACAATCGACAATCATCAAGAATAAAGTTAATGCACCCAATTGGAAGTCAGAACAATGAGAAGTCGGATAAACTAGGCAGAAAAAGGCAAAACACGGAGCAGTACTGACCTTCGCCGGGGCGCACACCCAGGATGTGCGTGAGGTGCACGACCCATGCACTACTGCATTTTTAGATAAAGGCTAAGGAATCACTCACGGGCAGGGCGTGTGTGAGGCGCACGACCCATGCGTGCCTGAAAATTTTGAGCATGCCCACGACATCACGCACGGGCAGGTCGTGCGTGGGGCACATGGCCCGTGCGTGTGTGCTGGAATGTCACAAACTGACAGCTCTTTGCCCTAGAATTTTGAAGAGGTATAAAAGGACTTTTGGTGGCATACACTAGGGATATTCTTATATTTTTGGATATAGAACACAAGACAAAACTCTACTCTTTCAAGGAAGAATCAAGAGGAGAATCGGGTCGCATCGGAACTTGAGGATCGAAGATTTATCGAGAGACTATCGATTATCCTAAGTTTTTCTTGCTTATTTGTATCTTAATCTTTCATTTGAGCTTGAAATGACATTGAACAATTTGTCTATGAGTTGTTTAAACATCATGAGTAGCTAAACTTCTTGTGATTTCTGGGTTTGGAAGTAGATTAATGAACTCTTGTTGGATGTTTTAATCTTAGTTGAAGTTATTGTCTTGAAGCCTATTTGAGTACTTTATGTTTATTCTTGTTTTATCATTTGGCCAATGATTTAGCATGTTTGAGATATTGATTCATAATTCAAGAGATGAGTTTCAATATTAGATCTTGAGTACTTGACATGAATATTTGCATAATCGAGAGGTTTGTAGATATTTGTGAGGATTTATGATCTTTTGAACGTTTGGGAGTTGTATATCTATTGTTGAGTAGAGATGCTAGCATAGATATTTTAATCTACACTTTATATACATCTCGAGAGGAAGGATAAAATACCGTTGTGAACGTCTTATAGGAATATTGATAAAAACTTTGGCATTGATTAAATCGGACAACAAGAAAGATATTAATCAAAACCATAAGCCGGGAATCCATTTTATTCTCTTGATACTTCCATTATTATTATTATTCTTGCCTTGTGTTTTGTAGTCTATCTTGTCTCAATCTCAAAACAATCATCCAATTATGATTGTCTAAACAAAAATAAGGTTATATTGGTCCAATACTTAGCGCACTAATTTATTAATCTCCATGGTATGACCTTGCTTACCATATTCTATAAACTACACCGTACACTTGCGATGAAGCTAAAAATAAGGCGAACATGAATACAAGTCTCAGTCAAGTGCTTAGAAGGCTATATCTGTCAGCTAACAGACATTTAAGTCATTCCTACATGATGGAGCTGACTGATGACTCTTGTAAAACAACTGTCAAAGTCAGAGTTGACTGTGATGGATCTGTTCACTCAAGTCAAGAAAATTACTTATTATAGTAATACCTCCATACTGCAGTGCTTAAAGTGCTCATCCCAGAAGCGTGCAAAGAGAATAAACCAATGGGAAGCACTGAGCATGTGTTAGAACCTGGAAAGCTACAGAGTTCAATTAAACTTGGATATGCCACCATCACCTGTTGCAGATCAAGAAAAGACAAGCCAACGACCTCAAAGTATAGTTTCAAGAATACATATATCTCTTCAATGGATATATTTTACAAACAAGCACTATAAAAGGTTGATGAACTCATTGAGAGAAATATACAACCAAGACTTACACAGACACCAGCTATCTGAGCAAAAATCAAAACCTCTCAAGCATTATATTCAAATCCTCAAGCCTAAAACTCGAAAGAAATCAATCTAACACACTCAGTGAAGGAAGACAACTTCAAACTGTTGAAGAGTAAAACTTTTTTAAATAACAAGGGGTCTACACATCCAAGGTTGAAGGAAGTCTAGTGAGGTTCCAGTTCGAACCAGAAGATTTGGATTTGTTGTGGGGTTGTGTAAACAAATCCAAGAGTTTGAAGGAGCTGAAGTAGCAAGACAACTGTTTTATGAAGAAGCTGAGTCCAATAAGCAAAGCCAGCTGTGTGATCAAAGCCTAGCTTGGACTGCCACCATTTTATAACCAACTCACCGTTACATTAGTGGATTCCTCCAAGGGTTGGAAAAACGTGGATTAGAGGAATTACCCCATCCTCGAACCACTATAAAAATTGCTCTGTGGCATTTACATTAAGCACTTTATTTCTTGCATATTTATACTGTTGTTTGTTTTATTTGCTAAGTCGACTGATAATAACCAAGCTTAAAACAAGTGTTGAAAAATGTATCTCAAACAAAGGGTGAAAGTCTCCCGCTGTAAAAATCAAGTCAACTGAATTTTTAAAGAGTTAACTGAATCAGCTGGGTTATCTTATCAACAGCTCAGTCGAGTTTGTTAAGTGGCTAACTCAACTGTGAAGGTAAACTAAGCTGTCCACCAAGGACCCAGTTGACTTGTGACTTAACTCTGACTTTAAAAGGACTAAAATCAAAAAGTTGGTAAAGTCTATTAAACTTCCCATCTTCTAAACTTCAGACTATCACCCCTTGGGACATAGACCTGCCCATGTGAAATGACGCGGCCATGTGAATGGTTTGGATGAAAAATAGAGAGTAAAACACTTTACACGGTCTGACCGTATGAAATCACACCGTCGTGTGGTTTGTCCTGCGTCTAATTTTGTTTCCTAATCCCATCGAAACTCTACTAGTGATCTCTCAAAGCACCTATAAAAGGAAGACCAACTCTTGGACTAAAACACAAGTCATTAAATCTGAAAATACATCAAAATACACTAAGGTTACACTAATCTACATACTTCTGAGAGAAAGGCACTAATCAACGAAGAACACCACAAGGCATTTCGCATCTACGGAAGCACAAGTGTTCGAGACTTCGAAGAAGGATCCATCATGACAAGAAGGGTTCTATCTTTTTATTTTAGATATCTTGTTTGTACTTAAACAATGTCAAACTATTTTATTTCAACTTTGTCTATGAATTTGTTGTCAAATATGTTAGGTTAAATATTTCTGATCCTAGGGTATAATCAAAACTATGGATTCATGTTAAATCTATATTGATTGTATTCTTAATTGGTTTTTGTATTCTATTATATGAATTCGAATGCTTATTTCTTGTAGATTATTTGACCAATAATTTGCACGTCATATTTGTTAGTTCATAATTTGGGGATGAGTTCTAACAAACGAAAATCGAATTTAGACATCAACAGGTGTAACGTGTCAGGAACCCTACAACTATTTGTGGGAAGTACTTCAATTCAAAGATCTTTTGGGAGATAATAGTAATTATTGAGTAGGGATACTAGGAATTGTTATTAATCAACTGTTTATGCGCCACCCAGAAGGGGGAATAAACTAATTTAGGAATTGAACCCATAGAAACACATAAACTGGTTTTGACGAAATACTAATTGAATTTAATATTGAAGAAGCATGTTGAGATTATGTGCCTAGGGTTGCTTTCATATTTGTTGAAAACTTGTGGAGTTCGAGTTTATAAATTTATAAATATTTTACATGTCGATTTAGGATTAGTTAGATAAATAAATAATTTTCTAATTTTTGACCATTTCAATAAAATTGGAATACAATATTTACTATAGCCTAAATGTTTCATATTCTATCCCTGGGGAATACGATCTTACTCACTGTTATCTGCTAGCTACATTGTACACTTGCAATTTAGTGAAAAAATTTCACGATCAAGATCTCAGCAAAAGTCTTAAGCTTTCATTTTCATATCTTGTTGTAATAGCCTAAGCTTTCATATCTTGTTGTGAATAGATTATGCCGGTTCTTCGCAAATCACCCTCTTTTTCGAATGATCAAGCAAAGACAAGAATGTAAATGCGAAAATTAAACAACACACGTTGATTTAAAGAGCTTCACCCCACCTAGGGACTACGTTCTCTACCATCCCAGTATATCCGGGATGGGTTTTGAAAAAGAAAAAGAATTTTATTAACAATTACCACAATTGTTACAACACCACCTTTGAAGATTACCACAATCTTCTTACAACACCTTCAAGGAAATTACTACAATCTTCCTTCAACACCTATGAAGAGTACCACACTCTTCAACACCTAAGATCACCCAAGTGTGTTCTTACCACAAGAACACTAACAAGGATATCTTGTTTTAGATGATAGACAAATTCAAGATTACAACTCAATAAATAAAGTGTACAAACTTTGAGTGCAAGTGTAATCAAGAATAAAAAGCCTAGACCTCAAGATTGTGCAAGTGCAAGAACTAAAGCTATTACAACAAGAATGTAAAAATGAAAGCTTTGGGAATTTTGCAGATTTCTTGTTGTATTGTTTGCTTGTTTGTTGTGTATTTGTTGCTTCCAATCTTCCTCTATTTATAGGAGAGTCTTCAAGATTGGATCTCCAACATAGGCTCCTCCATCTCCACTTTTGTCTACAAAAAGAAGATCACAAGATGTAGAAATATTGTACAAAATTGTTAAAGTAAATCTTGATGTAATGGAGGTTCAACGGTTGGAATCTGCAGTCAAAAATAACATATAGCGACCGGTCGCTATGTAAATTTTTTGAATATTATAAAGTAGATCGTGAGATGCAGACACATGATTAGGGGGGGTCGACCGGTCACAGGGGGTGTCGGCCGGTCGCCCTAGTGGTCGACCAGTCGGTCCTGTGTTGGATCGGTCCCCCTCCCTCAATTTTCAAGCCTGGAGTGTTCTGTTTCATTTTGTGTTCTTTTCAGGTACCTGTCAACCTCTTGTTCGACTGGTTGACCTCCTGGAATTTTTCAAACTCCTCGTTTCTGTTTCAAAAATCATTTCCAGATATGGGATGCTCTATAGGGCGACCGGTTGGCCTCAAAACAGAAGTGTTGTCCAATATTTTGTCAAAAATAAACTTCAAAAAATACTTCAAAAATTAGTAAAAACATTTTGAATCATTTGGGAATATTTGGACAACATTTAAAAACATTGTTTTGGTAGTTAAACAAAATCATCAAAATCTTGATAAAAACATTTATCTAACAAACTCCCCCTCTTTGATGATTACAAACCAAAATAATTTTAGGAGATCGATTTTAAAAACAAAACACATTTTCCGGTCTAAAACATCAATCCATTACAAGCAACATTTATCAAAAGTACAAACACAAGGATAGGAGCAAAGATATTTCAAAAACATTTTGCACAAGCTCCCCCTATCAATATGCACATAAGAACAAGTATAGAAGCAAACAATTAAAACCTAAAAGTTTAGTTTTTACAACTTAAGCTTGAATTTCATGAGTTTATAAGCTCCCCCTGTCACAAGACATCATTAGTCAAGCATAAAAATCCATAATTCATCAAAGGACTAAGTATCATTCACAACTTTTGGCTTTTAAGAGCCATAGCTTATAGCTTCTTTTGCGAGCTTATTTTAGAGCTAAAGTGCTTATTTCCTATTTTCCCCCCTTTGGAATCATCAAAAATAATATGAGCACGATAAAAACATCATATAATCATATCAAAGTGCGCAATTTAATCGTTTTATCGAGCGTATGGAAAATTGAAGCTTAAATTCCAAATAAAAGGGAAAAGTTGATCATTTGATTTGTAAAAGCTCATTTGATTGATGAAACATGATCTCTATAAACTTATAAGACTTTTGAGATCAAGAGAATCGTGTAGGTGATGAATTTTTCATAGGAATATTTTGTCAACACTTGGCGTGCGTCGAATAAAACAAGAGATATATAATGCCTTTGTATTTCAATTAAGCCAAAAAATTTCATCACCAAATGCAATACTACAACATTCATCCATCAACAATCATCATATATATCATATCAATATACGAATTTCATCAAAATATCAAGATACAAGCACTTTCTCAAGGGTTCAACCCAATTGAGATTAAAAAGAAGAATTCTTACCATTTAATCGGAGAAGTCGGATAATAATGATGAAATATAAGTTGCATAAACTCAAAAATATAAAATTTATAAGTAATAAATTATCTTGAGTGAATTGTGTGTGAAAAATGCAAAGGGGTTCGAGTTAGGGAGAAAAGGATCAAAAATACGGTTTGAATGACAAAAACATATTTATCTCTGAAAACCATGAGAGCGACCGGTCACTACACATGGTCGACCGGTCGACCTCTCTGTAGACCCGTGCCTGAACACCAGTTTAGTTTCTGTCCAAAATTTGCACCAATAATCCGATTTTTCACCCCTAAGTTTTAAAAACATGCAAATTGCAATCATAGACCTTATTCAATATGCATTATGCCTAACCGAGCTCGTATTGAAGCAAAGGTTTCGGAAGATATCGATTTTGTAAATATATCCGCTAATTCATTTTGAGATGGAACAAAAGATATCTCAATTTTTCGTTTTGAAGCACAATCCCTTAGAAAATGATGTCGAATCTCAATATGTTTAGTACGGTTATGATGAACCGAGTTTTGAGCAATATTTATAGCGGATATGTTATCACAAAATATAGGAACATTTTCAAAAGAGCATTTATAATCCGCTAAAGTTTGTTTCATCCAAAGCAATTGAGTACAACAAAAGGCCGCGGAAATATATTCGGCTTCGGCCGTTGAGAGTGAAACACAATTTTGTTTCTTTAAAAACCAAGAAACTAGGCAATCACCTAAGAATTGACATGATCCGGAAGTACTTTTACGATCATCAATATTTCCCGCATAGTCCGAATCACTATATCCTTTAAGAGAAAATTTTTCATTTTTTGGATAAAATAAACCATATTGAATAGTGCCTTTCAAATATTTAAAAATCCTTTTAACGGCACTCATATGAGATTCTTTGGGATTGCTTTGAAAACGAGCACATAGGCATACGGCATGAAGAATATCCGGTCTACTTGCGGTTAAATAAAGTAAACTAACAATCATACCTCGATACTTGGATTCATCAACCGACTTGCCTTTTTCATCTTTGCAATCTTGATATTGGTTGCCATAGGAGTAGAGACGGTTCTTCCTTCTTCAATGCCGAACTTTTTCAAAAGTTCTTTTGTATACTTTGATTGTGAAATATAAATTCCTTCTTGGCATTGCTTAATTTGAAGTCCAAGGAAGAAATTGAGCTCACCCATCATACACATCTCGAATTCACCTTGCATAAGCAATCTTGCCCTTTTTCAAAACAAAAAGAGTAGTATCAACTTTACCTCTTGTAAATCCATATTGCAAAAGAAAAGAGCTAAGTCTATCATACCATGCACGGGGTGCTTGTATTAAACCATATAAGGCCTTCTTAAGTTTATAAACATCATTTGGCCTAGAAAAAGTTTTAAACCCCGGAGGTTATTTTACATAGACTTCTTCTTGAATAATACCATTTAGAAAAGCGGATTTAACATCCATTTGGTAAAGTAGGCAAGTTATAAAAACGCTTCTTAAGTTTATAAACATCATTTGGCCTAGAAAAAGTTTTAAACCCCGGAGGTTATTTTACATAGACTTCTTCTTGAATAATACCATTTAGAAAAGCGGATTTAACATCCATTTGGTAAAGCTTAAAATTTTTAAAACAAGAATAGGCAAGTAAAGTACGAATAACTTCTAAACGTGCTACGGATGCAAAAGTTTCATCATAATCAATACCTTCTTCTTGACAATACCCTTGAGCTACTAACCTTGCTTTGTTTCGAACAATATTGCCTTGATCATCGAGCTTGTTTCGAAATACCGATTTTGTACCAATAATTGTTTGAGATGGAGGACAAGGTACCAAATCCCAAACATCATTTCTTTCAAATTGATTCAACTCCTCTTGTATTTCTAAAAACCAATCCTCATCTTCAATAGCTTCCTTAGCATTTTTAGGCTCTTTTTGACATATAAGAGCTTTCTCGGCAAATTTTCCTTGAGTCATTACTTTATCAATGGGATCACCAATAATAAGATCTTTTGGGTGATCTCCCTTAAATTCAATGCTACGGGAAGATCCGAAGTATTACCTTTGTCTTATTAAGGAACATTTGAGCTTGAAGGTTGATCATTTGGAGCATCATCTTGAACAATTGGTTCAACAACATCCTCTTCATCACTATCATCATTGGATATCCTTTCAACACCCGAGGCTTCATTGAATTTTACATGGATGGATTCTTCAACAACCATACTAGTCTTATTGTAAACCCGATAGACTTTGCTCTTGGTTGAATACCCCATAAATATTCCTTCATCGACCTTCGGATCAAGTTTGTCCAATTGATCCTTAGTATTCAAAATAAAACACTTATATCCAAATATTTTGAAATAACTAATATTTGGAGTTCTTCCTTTCCAAAACTCATATGGATTTTTATTCATTTTAGGACAAATATAAACTCAATTAATGACATAGCAAGCGGTACTTACGGCTTCGGCCCAAAAATATTTTGGAAGTGAAAATTCATTGAGCATGGACCGGCTCATTTCTTGAAGTGTTCTATTCTTTCTTTCGGCTACTCCATTTTGTTGAGGTGTCCTTGGAGCCGAGAAATTGTGACCATATCCCTTGGTTTCACAAAAGACTCTAAATTCTCCATCAAATTCTCCACCTCGATCACTTCGAATAGACTTTATGGTATCTTCTTTTTCATTCTCAATAAGTGTACACAACTTAACAAACTCATTAACGGCATCGCTTTTATTTGTAAGAAAAAGAGCCCAAGTATATCTAGAAAAATAATCAACTATAACAAAAGTGTAATGTTTTCCACTTAGACTAGTCGTACCAATATCCCCATACAAATCTAAATGAAGAAGTTGTAGAGGCTTGGTTGTGGAAATTTTATTTTTGGGCTTAAAACTACTCTTAACTAATTTTGTTCTTTTGACAAGTGTCACATAAGCCAAGGTTTTCAAAATTTAACTTGGGTAGTCCTTTGACATGTTGATTTTTGTAAATCTCTTTCAATTTTTTGTATTCAACATGTCCAAATCACCTATGCCATAAGCTAGTTAAATCATTATTGGCGACAAGACAAGAAACAATTTGACTAACCAAGTCACTTGTGCAAATTTTATAATGGTTGCATTTTCTACTAGCTTCACAAATAATTTTACCATTTTTAAGAACAAGGCATTTTTCTTTATTAAAAACAACATCATAATTAGAATCACAAAGTTGGCTTACACTTATCAAATTAACTTTAGCCCATCAACTAATAAAACATTACTAAGAGAGAAAGAAGAGTTACCAATGTTTCCATTGGCAATGATTTTTCCTTTGCCATTGTCGAACATGACCATACCCTCTTCTTGGAGCTTGATGTTGGTAAAAAGTTCTCTCCTTCCGGTCATATGGCGTGAACATCCGTTGTCCATGAGCCATTTTGAATCTTTCATTGTTGTTATAGCCCCTTGATCGTGAAATTCTTACCGCAAGCGTACGGTGTCAAGTTTTAGTATAGGTTTTGAAAGTAGGGTTATCGTCTCCACAGGGATTGTTATCGAATTTTATACTAAGTACTATAATTAAAATAGCTTAATTCTATCTAGAAATCGAAAAGAGATGAGAATTCATTAAACTAAAAAGAAAACTAAAAATAAGCAAATAAATTGGTTCAGACAATTAATCAAACACATAGAAGATGAATTCTAGAGGGTTGATTTCACCTAGTTATCCCCTATGTTTTCAATCCAGTTTATTAATCATAAGTTATTAATCTATAAGCCAATATTCCTACCGTTTATTACTTCTTCTCTCGAGTGCCAAGTGATTCTAGGTTCCAATTTCTGATTTCGATATCTTTATAAAAATCATAAATTAAACCCCAATACGCTCAATGAATATTCTATCACATGCTTCAAAAAAGATTCATAAATCTCTCGATTCTATGAAACCTTACGTTGTGCTATTATATGACCAGGCGTTCAATTACCTCTCTCGAGCGTCAAATCAAACACGCCAAATAATCTAAATTATTGATCAGATAATCCAGATGCAATCAAATCAAATAACACAAATAGATTAAATAATATGCGAATTTCATAAACTGGAAATCAAAACATAGGTTCAAACGTAAGTTACATCAATCCCCTAGAAATATGGGTTTAGCTCATGTTGGATGTACAAAAATTCATGAAGAAATAATTATACATCTCAAGAAATCGACAAAGCAAAACAAAGAAAGAATTGAGAAGAAAAGAGAAGGAATTCTCTCTGTGTCCAAACAAGAAGTGCCTCCAATTGTCGTCCCGAACCCTAGCTATGTGTCTCTTGCCGTGCGTTGTGCTCAAAATAATGTCCGACCCCTATCCCGTACACGAGTTCTTGTATTTATAGGCTTGAAATCCTCGAAAATCCATCCAAAAAGGCCCAAAAATAATAAGCCCACGTTCACACCGGATCGCGCAACAAAGCTGCCGCCGACGCGCTTGTATGAAAGACGCCGCTATATACCTATTGCCTGCCATGGCGCTGCTGGCTGCATGGCATGGGATCGCCTCGCGCCCATCCCCTGCTCCATCCTCCATCCTCTCGCTCCGCGTTAAGCCCTGCTCCATCGCACGTCGCGCTGCAAGCCATGGCGGCTAGGGATGGCGCCGCAAATCTCTTAAGTCTGGCTTTTCTTTGCTTGTTCTTTGTGCGGTTGGGCGGGCGCAGCTGAGGACGTCCCCTGCTGCTGCTTGCATTTTGGCGCGCTGCAGCCCTTTGGCCCGGGCGCTGCAGCGCGCCCTTGGCCCTTTCGTGATATTTTTCTGTTTTTCCGCTTTTAAAATGCGCTTTTTACCTTTCAAACACGTTTTTCATCATTCTTGAATAATTTCGGCTCTCAAGATCAGTCATGATTCTCGAACGACACCAAATGACACAAACTCGACTCAAATGACACTAAAATACCCGAAAACAACATAAAATCCTAGTCTAGAGCACTCAATACATTGGTATAAAACCAAGTTAACACCCCTATAACCTACAAAAGAATTATTTTTAGGTACCCTATAGTTTTGGGGTCCATGGGGGTTATCCTTGAGACCTTTGGGTCTCCAAAAATAGTGACATTGTTCTTCAATTTACAATGACTAACATAGTGACCAACTTTACCACAATAAAAGCAAATAAGATTGTGGGCACTACTATCACGTACAAAAGTCGGACCTTGGTCATTTTTCTTTGAAATAGGTTGAAAAGGTTTATAGCCAAGTCCTAATTTATAATGCTCATCTCTTTGTGCATCTAAAAGTTTTGTAACTTTATTCGTACTTAAGTTAAAACGATAAACATCCTTTTTCAAATTTTCAATATCATTTGTGAGCGTTTGTTTTTCGGTTTCAAGAGTACGGACTTTAGTAAGAGTAATAGCATGAGCTTTATCAAGAGATTCATAAGAAATAAACAACTTATCCTTTTCAATTTTAAGCTCTTTATGCTCCTTTTTTAAAGTCTTGTATTTAACAATCAAATAATTCATTTTGCAATTCATCAAAATAACAGTGCAATCATCAACTAAGGAAGAAGTTGAGAAGTTAGAGCGTACCTCGTTATTTTCATCGTCTATGGCCATAAGACCATGTTCGGTTTCTCCTTCCTCGACGGATGTGGAAAGTAGTTCATCCCAAGTTTTGACATCCGCATTTAGAGCCTTCTTTTTAGGGAAAGGCTTTTTCTTCTTTTGCTCTTCTTCCGCAAGTTTCGGGCAATCGGCTATGTAATGCCCAGATTTTCCGCATCTGCAACGTGAATTGTCTCTTGGCTTTCTTGCTTTATTTTTATTAACAAA
Source organism: Rehmannia glutinosa (assembly GCA_016081115.2). Lineage (NCBI taxonomy): Eukaryota > Viridiplantae > Streptophyta > Magnoliopsida > Lamiales > Orobanchaceae > Rehmannia > Rehmannia glutinosa. The sequence goes on along the minus strand of CM071925.1, from coordinate 77,130,578 downwards.
CTTTGCAAATTTTCGAACAAGAGCCCCCGTTTCCTCATCATCTTCATCACTAGCATAATATGAAATATTAGAAGAAGATGCTAAGCCTTTAGGAATATTTTGCATACCCGGTTTAGTGGTGGATGGTTGGGGATTTTTCCTCTCCTTGAGATAGACTACATAAATGAGGAGATTTCAAACGAGCTCATCGAATTTGAGTGTTTCGAGATTTTGTGCTTCTGTGATAGCCGTTCTTTCTCGGACCATGACCCGGGAAGAGCATTCAAGACTTTGGTCACTTTATCTTCTTTAGATATGACTTTCCCAAGTGCCACAAGAGGATTGACAATGTTGTCAAGCCTTTCCGCCATTTTTTATTTGCTTTCACCATCATGCATATTGAAATTTTCAAAGTCTTTAACAAGCATGGTTTTTCTTGCTTGCTTAACTTTCTTAGTACCCTCATAGATGGTTTCCAATTTTTCCAATACATCATGTGCCGACCTTATTCCTCTTATGCGATTGTACTCAGTGGTGGTGAGTGAACAATGTAAAATATTCAAGGCCTTACCGTTTAGAGAGAAAGCCTTCTTGTCGGCATCATCGAATTCTTTGAAACTTTTGGGGCCAAGGAGTCATCCTCCAATTTCTTCGTTGGTTGAGCTATGCCTTTAATAACTGCATTCCATATATCGAAGCCGCACCATTAAAGAAAGCACTCCATTCGGTCTTTCACGATCAAGATCTCAACAAAATTCTTAAGCTTTCATTTTCATATCTTATTGTAATAGCCTAAGCACTACAGTTTCACATCTTGCTGTTAGTCCAAGTGACTACGATAATCTAGAGGGGGGTGAATAGATTATACCAATTTTTCGCAAATCACCCTCTTTTTTGAATGATCAAGCAAAGACAAGAATGTAAATACAAAAATTAAACAACACACGTTGATTTAAAGATCTTCACCCCACCTAGGGACTACGTGCTCTACCACCCCAGTATATCCGGGATGGGTTTCGAAAAAGAAAAGGAATTTTATTAACAATTACCACAATTATTACAACACCACCTTTGAAGATTACCACAATCTTCTTACAACACCTTCAAGGAGATTACCACAATCTTCCTTCAACACCTTTACCACACTTCAACACCTAAGATCACCCAAGAGTGTTCTTACCACAAGAACACTAACAATGATATCTTGTTTTGGATGATAGACAAATTCAATATTACAACTCAATAAATGAAGTATACAAACTTTGAGTGCAAGTGTAATCAAGAATAAAAAGCCTAGACCTCAAGATTGTGCAAGTGCAAGAACTAAGGCTATTACAACAAGAATGTAAAAATGAAAACTTTGGGAATTTCACAAATTTCTTGTTGTATTGTTTGGTTGTATGTTGTGTATTTGTTGCTTCAAATCTTCCTCTATTTATAGGAGAGTCTTCAAGATTGGATCTCCAACATAGGCTCCTCCATCTCCACTTTTGTCTACAAAAAGAAGATCACAAGATGTAGAAATATTGTACAAAATTGTTAAAGTAAATCTTGTTGTAATGGAAGTTCAACGGTTGGAATCTGCTGTCAAAAATAACATATAGCGACCGGTCGCTATGTAGAAATTTCGAACATTATAAAGTAGATCGTGAGATGCAGACACAGGATTGGGGGGTTGACCGATCACAGGGGGTGTCGACTGGTCGCCCTAGTGTTCGACCGGTCGGCCCTGTGTTGGATCGGTCCCCCTCCCTCAATTTTCAAGCCTGGAGTGTTCTGTTTCATTTTGTGTTCTTTTCAGGTACCGGTCGATCTCTTGTTCGATTGGTCGACCTCTTGGAATTTTTTAAACTCCTCGTTTCTATTTCAAAAATCATTTCCAGATACGGGATGCCCTATAGGGCGACCGGTTGGCCTCAAACAGAAGTGTTGTCCTATATTTTGTCAAAAATAAACTTCAAAAAATACTACAAAAATTAGTAAAAACATTTTGAATCATTTGGGAATATTTGGACAACATTTAAAAACATTATTTTTGTATTTAAACAAAATCATCAAAATCTTGATAAAAACATTTATCTAACACTTGCTTATTAGGCTTTCTTTCTTGATTACACTTGCACTTTCAAAGTTGTGTACTTCTATTTGAGTTGTAATCTTGATTGATCAAAATCATCCAAACAAGACTTACTTGTTAAGTGTTGTTTTGGAAATTAAGAACACACTTGGTTGATTAAATTTAGTGTTGAAGAGTTTGGTGCTCTTCATGTTGGAGTTGTAATCGTTTGGTATCGATTAATAAAATTTCTTTCTTTCAAAATCTACTCGGACATACCCGGTGGCAGTGGATGTAGCCCCTAGGTGTGTTGAAGCACTATAAATCCTTGACTGTTGATATATCTTTCTGCACATTTCCATTTGGTATCATATTGTTCAAAAAAGAGGGCATAAATCGGAAAATTGGGAAAATATGTTCACCCTTCTTCCAGATTTTCATAGCCAATTGGACTAACATGAAAGGTACAAAAGAGTTTGCAAATCGAGCATGAAATAGTCGGTGAATAATTTGCTACATAAGATGTTGTGACTTGTGTTGGAAACAGTACTGAAGGTGATACAGAAGATGTTGTGACTTGTGTTAACCACACTTTTGGTAACACTAAAGGAACTAAAGTTTCTGGAGAAGAGGATGATGGATTGTAAATAGTTAGGTTATTAGACTTCTTGTTATTAGTTTTAAGGGTCGGTTTATATTCTTTATTGTGGTATATGGTTTGTGATTGGTATGAGTTTTGCATGTATTTTGGGCTTAATTGTGGCTAGAATAAGTTAATATGCATGCATTACTTGAGTAAAATAGGATATATTCCTGTAAAGTGGAAAATGTATTATGCTTTGCTCGTTTTGTAGGAATTAATCGATATTTGTAGAATTTTGGCGACAATTCGGAGCATTGAGGTAAAGGACCGCCAATAATCGAGCTAATGTACGATATTTGGAGTTGAATCGAGAAGAAGTCAGACAAACTAGGCAAAAACGGAAAGAAACAGAGTAAAATTAGCTTTAGCAGGTGCGCACGGGCAGGACGTGCGTCTATAGCACGGCCCATGTGCCATCACAACTGAATACATTGCCCACGGCCCGATGCACGGGCTGGTCACGCGTGGAGGGCACGGCCCGTGCGTCAATTCAGCACAAGACCAATCCTATGGCCTAACGCACGGGCTGGTCGTGCGCGAGGCACACGATGCGTGCGTCTGTGCAGGAAAAACAGAGTTTGACGTTTCTAATCATGTTTTGACCCAAACGGAGTATAAATAGAGACGAGGAGGCCCCAAACAAAGACATATTGATATTTGCCCTAGAAAGCAGAGAAAATAGCAACCTTCTACTTGAGGATCGAGAGATTGATCGAGGCCGCAACCACACGCTTGAGGATTGAAGATAGATCGAGAGATCATCGACATCCCTGAGTTTGTTCATTCCATAGTATCGTTTATTTTCGATTAGTTAGATATGAACTTGAATAATTTGTCTATGAATTATTTATTTCCCATGTCTGGCTAAACATCTTGTGATCCCCTATTTTGGGATTAGGTTAATGGATATTTTTGTTTGATGTTTAATTGCAATTGAAGTTATTATTTTCAGACCCTATTCGAGTACTTTGTTTTATTACTTGTTTTATCAAATGGCCATTGGTTTAACTTTCTTTGATGTATTGATTCATAATTCGAGAGATGAGTTTCAATACTAGATCTTTGAGTACTTGACATGAATATTTGCAAGATTGAGAAGTCTGTGAATATTTGTGAGGATTTATAATCTTTTGTGCTTTTGGGAGTTGGATATCTTATGTTGAGTAGAGATGTTAGTATAGATAATCCAATCACGTTTTTACATACATCTCAAGAGAGAGGGTAAAATACTTTCTTGATTGTCTTATAGGGAAGAATAATAATAACTTTACTTGTGATTAATCTGATAACAAAAGGGGATATTAACTGAAACCATAACCCTGGAATCCATTCATCTCATTGATCTTTCAATCAAATCTTACTTTATTTATTTAGGATAAATTCTTGTCTTGCTTTTACAAAACAAATCACTCAATTTCGATCGTCTAGATAAAAATAAGACTATTACAATCCCAATACATAGTACATTAATTTATTAGTCCCTGTGGATTCGACCTTGCTAACCATATTCTATAAACTACACCGTACACTTGCGGTGAAGCTAAAAATAAGGCGAATAAGTTTTTGGCGCCGTTGCTGGGGATTAATTAAATTTTTAGTACTAATATTGCGATAAATAGAATTATTTTTAATTTAGACATTTTTTTCTTTCTTTTTATATGTTGTTAATTTTACTCCTACTGTGTTTGACTTGTTTCTTTTAGTTGATTCAGGTAGTGCATGAACACTCACTCGAAGCAAAGAGAATTAGCACCGTTCATACCGGAGGTTGATGCTTTTGCTAGGCGAATTAGTGCGGCTACTAAACGGGCAGAAAAATAGCAAGATTAGGCTATGGGAGACGTGGAAGATAACAATGTAGGCAATAACAGAGTCGACAACGGAGGTAACAATGGGGCCAACAGGGTCATCAATGAGTTACCGATACCAGAAATTCTGGCAGTCCAGCAGCAAGTGATTCGCGATTACTTTCGCCCACAGACAAATCGCAACTATGGTGGAACTGCCAATGTCCTAATTAATGCAAATAATTTTGAGCTAAAGCCAGCACTAATTTCGATGGTGCAGCAAAACCAGTTTGGGGGTTTTCCATCTGAGGATCCCAACTCTCATCTTGCGAACTTCATGCAAATTTGCAACGCGATCAAAATGAATGGGGTAACTAATGATGCTATATGTTTACGCCTATTCTCTTTCTCTTTAAGGGATAAGGCTCAAAATTGTCTAGGCACGCTAACTCCGGGGAGTGTGAATACTTGGGATGAGCCGAGTCAAAAATTCTTGTTCAAATACTTCCCACCAAGTAAGACACTGCAGCTTAAAAGTGAGATCGCGCAGTTCAGACAGTTTGATTCTGAGCCACTGTATGAGGCCTGGGAGAGATTCCGGGATTTATTTAGGAGGTTCCCGCAACACGAATTTCCAGAGGATCAACAACTTTGCTTCTTTTATAACGGGTTGATGGAACAGACTAGGTCGTTTGTGGATGCCGCAGCAGGAGGCGCTTTACTAGCTAAATTTCCACAAGATGCATTCAACTTATTGGAAGAGATGGCAATGTATAGCTATCAGTGGCCCTCCAAGAGGACTAAGGTGAAAAGGGTAGCCGAAGTCTCTGATTCGGACCCAATTAAGTCATTGATAGCTCAGATGACTGCGTTGACAAATCAGTTGAGTGTATTGACGAAGGGAACCGGCGGAAACGCGGGTGCAAGTAATGGGGATTTCCTCTAGATCCCATGGAGGAAGCAAATTATGTCAATAACCAAAATTTAAACAATTACCGGAACAATCAAACTCCTACTCATTACCACCCTGGTTGGAGGAACCATGAAAACTTCTCCTACGCAAATACGAAGAATGTGATGCAACCACCACTGGGGTTTAATGTCACAAATGGTGTTATTAATTCTGAGGCTAAGTCATCTATGAAGGACATCTTCACCTCGTTTATGAATGAGACGAGGAACCGATTTAATAAGGATGAGGTGAAGCTGGATAAAATTGAGAATCATGTCACTCAATTGGCCAACACCATGGGGTCCCAAATGAAAAATCTTGAAACTCAAATTGGCCAATTAGCTACGATTGTTGGTGGACAGCATCAGAAAGGCCAGTTTCTGAGCAACACTGAGGTAAATCCAAAGAAGCAGTGTAAAGCCATTCGTCTAAGGAGTGGAACGGAATACGAGGGGCCAAAAATACCTAAAAGTACTGAACACATGCAGGAGCGCACGGCCGTGCGCCACCGCACGGACATGTCGTGCGTGGTTCAGGGATGGCAGAAATCAGTTCGGAAGACACGGGAACTGTAGCAAATGGCGATGTTAAGGCCGAGGAAGGAGTTGAGGGGCATATTGATGAGCAAAAAGGGGCTGAGAAGCTTAAATATTCCTCTAACCCTGATTTTTCTAAACTTACTACACCCCTTCCTTTTCCCCAACGATTTCAAAAGAAAAAGTTAGATTCGCAATTTGCAAAAATTTTGGATATATTTAAGAAACTGCACATTAACATACCTTTTGTAGACGCATTGGAGCAGATGCCCAATTATGCTAAATTCTTAAAGGATGTTATATCGAAGAAGAGAAAGATGACTGGTTTCGAGACAGTCAATCTAACTGAGGAATGCAGTGCCATAATCCAAAGGAAACTACCACAGAAACTTAAAGATCCGGGGAGTTTCACTATCCCTTGTGCTATTGGTGATGTTTTCTTTAATAAAGCACTTTGTGATTTAGGAGCAAGTATTAACTTGATGCCCTTCTCCATTTTCAGGCAACTTGGATTAGGAGAGGTGAAGCCGTCTATGGTCACTTTACAACTTGCAGATCAATCATTCACTTATCCGAAGGGAATCATCGAGTATGTGCTTGTTAAAGTCGATAAATTCATATTCCCTGTGGATTTCTTGGTGCTGGATATGGAAAAGGACAGAGACGTCCCTTTAATACTTGGGCGTCCATTCCTGGCTACCAGAAAGGCCTTGATCGATGTACAAAAGGGAGAACTCACATTACGAGTTAATGATGAGCATATTTTATTTTCTATCTATAATGCAATGAAATTTCATAATGGTATTGAGAACTGTAATTTCATAGACTTAATTAAGTCTTGCATTGATGAGTTCATAGATCATACATTGTCTAAGGATGATTTAGAATTTTGTTTGACACCTTCGTGTTCGACGTCAAGTGTAATGCTTGATTTCGATAATCAAGACTTGTATGACTATGTTTGTGCTTTAGATAATATGCAGGAACTACCGAGAAGCGCAAGAGGCGAACACACAAAGAAAAATGTCTGGGAGTCAAGTCTGCAGGGGCGCACGACCCGTGCGTGGGAGCACGCTCAGGCCGTGCGCGAAGCCGAAACAACTGAGGAAAAACTTGAAGCACACACGACCCGTGCGTATGAGCACGACCAGGTCATGCGTTAGGCCGAAGAGAACAATGAAAACACTGAAGGATGCACGGCCCGTGCGTGAGCCTGAAGTACTCGTTTTGAACCCAGAACTCAAGCCATTGCGCGAACACCTAAAATACGTATTCATTGGAGCAAACAACATGAATCCAGTAATCGTATCATCTCTTTTAACTTCAGCTCAGCTTGATAAATTGCTTAGGGTGTTGAGAAAACATAAGTCTGTGATAGGTTGGTCGATATCTGATTTAAAGGGCATAAGTCCATCGATTGTCATGCATAAAATTCATATGGAATATGTCAATAAACCTTCAGTGCAGAATCAAAGACGATTGACCCTATAATGCAAGAGGTTGTTAGAAAGGAGCTTTTAAAATGGTTTGATGTTGGAATTGTGTATGCTATTTCTGATAGTTCTTGGGTGAGCCCGGTACAAGTGGTACCAAAGAAATGGGGGATGACTGTAGTAAGAAATGATAATGATGAATTCATTGCGACTAGGATAGTTACTGGGTGGCGTATATGTTTGATACATGTTTTTATCTTAATTTTGATGATTTTATTTTATCACCAAAACAATGTTTTTAAAGGTTGTCCAAATACTCCTAAATGATTTAAAATGATTTTAATATTTTCCGGAGTATTTTCTCAAAGTTTATTTTCGTCTAAATTGGACAACGCTTTTAATGATTTTACGTTATTGGGTTTTCACTCTCAAACGATGTTTCTAAATGTTGTCCTAATACTTCCGATCGGTTTAAAATGTTTTTACTAAATTTTCGGAGTATTTCTTGAGTTTTATTTTAAAACAAATTGGACAATATTTATGTCTCGTGGTCGACCAGGTCGCCCTTATAGGGCAACCCGTGACCAAGATGTTTTTAGAAACAGAAAATGAGACGGAAGAAAAAAAAAAAAGCAGGTCGACCGGCCGCTCAAGGCGTCGACCGGTCGGTCGACCGGCCTCAATGGCCGACCTGTACACCTGCAAGTTTCTTTTTTGAAACAGACTCAAACCCTTCGTTTTTTTTTAGGGGACCGGTTGAAACAGGGGTCGACCGGTCGAGCCACGTCGACCGGTCGCCTGTTGTATTTTTCAAAGTGTTCTCTTTTTCTCTTATCTCTGTGCGACCGGTCGCCCTATGATTTGACAGCAAATTTCTGACCGTTTAACAGCAGACAAACTTTCCTTAAAATGTGGGATTGATTTCTAACAGCTATATTCTTGATCTTAATTGTATTTTTTTGTAGATTTTCAATCCCCAAGAGGAGCCTATGCTTGATCAACCATCTCCTATAAATAGAGGAAGTTTTGGAGCAACCAATACAACATTTTGAGATACAACACAACAAGATACACTTCAAGCAAACACTTGGTCTTTCATAGTCATTATTTTTGTTGTAAAATTGCCTAGCTTATCACTTTCACATCTTTGAGGTCTAGGCTATTCTTGATTACACTTTGCACTCAAATTGTATTATTCATTATTGAGTTGTAATCTTGATTTTTGGTTATCATTCAAACACAAGATATCCTTGTGAGTGTTCTTGTGGTAAGAGCACACTTGGATGATTTAGGTGATAGGTACAAGAAGATTGTGGTAATCTTCTTATTTGAGGTGTTGAAGAATTCGGTATTCTTCAAGGTTGAAGATTGTGGTAATCTTCACAAGGTGCCGTTGAAGGAAGATTGTGGTAATCTTCAAAGGGAGATTGTGGTAATCTCCAAAGGTGGTGTTGAAGAAGAGTGTGGTGCTCTTCAAGGTGTTGTAAGTTGAATTTGTATTAATTTTGGTAATTAATAAAATTCTTTTTCTTTTCAAATCCATCCCTGGATATCTTTGGGGTGGTAGAGGATTAGGCCCTAGGTGGGTTGAACCTCTTTAAATCAACGTGTGTTGTTTACATTCCGCACCTTCATTATTTTGTTTGAGCATTCGATTGTTAAAAGAGGACGAAATCGAAAAGATGGAGATAATCTATTCACCCCCTCTAGATTATCGTGAGCGCTTGGACTTACAAGTGGTATCGAGCCAAACTCTTTGGCAAGCTCGTTTCACATCGCGAGTGAAGAGAAACGATCGACGGCTACTGAACGAAGCTCATCTATCCGGCACCTCCACCACCAAGCCACCACTATTTGATTCCAAGAATTTTAATTTTTGGAAAGAAAGAATGGAATGCTATCTACAAGGTTGGGTTCGACATTTGGAACATCATGTCATTAATGGAGAATCCATTCCACAAAAAAATACACCATGCACCTCAAAAGGCTTCAAAAAGCTCAATGATGAAGAAAAGAAAATCATCTCCTTAAACGGTAAGGCTTTAAATATTTTGTATTGTTCATTTACTAATTTAGAATATGAACATATTGTAGGAATAAAGTCGGCACATGAAATATGGAAAAATTAGAAGCCATCTATGGAGTATTTGCAAATGAAAGGAGTCAAACAAAAGCATCTACTTCTCAAGATCATACAAGCTCATATCTAAGGAATAAGCCTCCTACAACTTCCAATTATGAAGAAGTTGAATATTGTTTTATGGGCATCAATGAAGAAAATGAGGTATGTCTTAAACCCTCTACTTCCTATGATATTGTCATTCAAAATGATTATAGTGATTTACAAAATGATTATGATGAACTACAAGATGAATTCCAAAACTTACTTGTTAAATACAAAAATTTGAAAAAGGAATTCATTGTTTTAAAGAATGATAAGGATAGTTTATTTACTTCCTATGAATCACTATCATGTGCTCACACCACCACTCTTGACAAGGTTAGAAACCTTGAGAAAGAAAATAGTACTCTTGTTGAGGATATAAATTGCTTGAAAAATGATTTATCTAAATCCAACTTGAGTACGATAAGATGACCAATATTGTTGATTGTTGTGATAATTCAAAACTAGAACTTGATCATAAGCCTAAGGGTGTCTATCACATGAAAAGGAATCAAGTCTCTAAGACGTTGGTCATTATGCTCCTAGAATTATTACTTGTTTTTATTGTGGCAAAAAGGGTCATACGGCTAATTCGTGTCGGGCTAGAAATAGCTCTAAATATTGTTGGAGACCTAAAAGTCTCAAGACTAATCCCAAAGGACCCAAACACATGAGGGTACCACAAAACAATGTGCTATTAGGTACCCTAGCAAAAATCGGAGAAAATTCATGCCACCAAGAAAACATCAAATGAACGTTTCATTTGATCAAAGAAGGAGAAACTACTCTCAACAAAGCCAATTTCCAAAAAGAGCGTATAATCAAAAATGGGAAAAACACAATCCTTGGAAATGTCAAAGACATCATCAACAAGATGATTTTCAAAGAAGAAAAGACCATCAACAATGGGAAGGTAACAAACCTTGGAAATGGAGCAATCAAAGAAGTCATCATCAACAAAGTGACTTCTCAAAAGGAAGATATCATCAACAATGGGAACGGCACAACCCATGGAAACGGCATAATTGGTAAACCGTATCTCCCCATTTGTATATGCATTTTATTTTCTGTCTTAATTGCAAAATGTATCTTCAAGTTTTTATTATATATTTATGAGTTTCAATATTTTTAAAAGAGACCTTGCATGTTTTTCAAAAAAACTCTTGAGCATTTTATTAGACTTATGTGGCTTATTATCTCTTATGAAATCTTATAGCATAAGCTCTTTTTGATATCTCATATTACTTGCCTACACTTGTATTTTCTATGCAAAAGTTGTCTAAGAATTGTGTAGGATACATTTTTCATACTCATTGGATATTACGTCATCAAGTTTCTTAAACCATCGAGGTATGTCTACTCGTATTTTTCTTTAAACTCGATATTATGCTTATGCACATATCTTTCAAGATATTTCATTTTGACCACTTAAGTGCCCCAAATTAATCTTGCAAATGTTTTCTTTTAAAAAGGCACTACGTGTTTAGTCTCGATTTTATCATTTATATGTTTTCCCAAAACCCATATTTGTTGGATATAGTCCATACTTATTTTTTTGCAAAGTTTTAAAACTTTTGGGGTGAAAAATCGAATTTTGGAAAACTCTGGGAGAAAGAAAAATCACCTGGGACGGTCACAGCAGGGGCGACCGGTCGCCCTGCATCTCGACCGGTCGCACCCTACCACGACCGGTCGCCCAGGGTTATTTTTCAGCTTATAAACGGTCTGTTCTTCACTTTCAGAAACAGAACATAAAATCTCCCCAAACCCTTGCTGCGAGTAAACACCCCCTTTCTTTAAAATCTTCAATTCTTCATCATTTTTCACGATTCTTGTTGCTAATCTTCTTATTTTCACAAGAATCTTACATATATGGCACCTCCAAGAAATTTTACCGAACGAAATCCTCAAAAGAGGAGAAGGAGGCAAAGGGGTGAATCTTCTTCCAATCCCCAACAAGATGATATTCTACAAAGAGACCATCAAAATCGGCTTACAGAAGAGGAGATTGTCGAATTAAGAGCCGGGGTTTCAAAATCGAGCATTCATTGGGACTCTAGTAAGTTATCACTCCTCTACGAGCCTCCCTCTAGAGCTAATAGATTTCGATTTTTAAATAAACTTGCGGAGGAACATTATGAGAATATTGGATTGAATGATAAGAAAATTGCGTGCACTCGTATGGTTCGTTTTCAAGCATTTCATGATGAATTTCCGGATATTAGAGCTTACTTTGAAATTCAAGGATGGGTTTCACTTTGGGATAATCCGTGTTTGCACTATGATGACGAGCTTATAAAACTTTTCTATGCAAATATGTGGATTGTTGATGCTACGATAGATAATCCTTTGGAACTTCACACATTTGTTAATGGTAGGCATTTTTCATGGACATTGGCCGATATTTGTGATCACTTTAACGTGCCAAATGATGGAGTAGTCAATGTGAATTGCACCCATTGGGATGATAACATTTTCGGTGTCTCACTAGATGATGTGAAAACCTTTTTAGGAGTATATCCCGAAGTGACATACTCGGCAATGCCGCCAAATTATCGGATTATATCTATCATTTGCTCCTATTGTGTTTGTGGAAAGGAAGTAAAACTTCCAAGTAATCTCGAACTCTTTCTCACCTATAAGATTGTTCGAGGAGAAAGAGTAAATTATGGGGCAATTTTTGTATATTGCTTGTTAGAATCTAGAAAGCTTACCAAGAAGAAATATACCTTGGGAAATTTGATTTGCCGACTCTTATACTTATCGGGATACCGGAAAATGAAATGAATACCGAAATTCGTCACAATGATTTTGATAATGCCAACATTCTACAAATGGTAAGAATCCGACGACATTTACCACGGTTCCTACCAAAGCCGCTAGGGGACGTGCCCGACATCAACAACAACCTCGGGATGATTTCTTTAATGACAATGAGGTTGAAAATATTGGAAGAGGTGAGTTTGACGAACAAGGAGATGATGTGGGGGATGAAGAGGAAAATGAAGAAGAAAATGTGAAATGAACAAGAAATTAGGGAAGAAGAAAATGAGGAAGGAGATGAAGACGAGTTGGATGTTGAAGATCTAAATATCAAAGAGAGAATGGCCAAAGTGGAAAGAGAAACATTTAGAGATGTGGCTTCTCTTAGAAAAGAGCTCCGGGTCGTGAAAAAGGAAAATTCTAGTTTGAAGAAGTCAATTGGCAAATTGAAGAAATTCATAAAGGACCTCATACCCGGAACTTGCTTCTCCTCGGATGAGGAATGATGTTACCCCACCCCTTTACTTTCTAGCATTTTCATTAATGATGTTTTGTATTTTGATGAATCTTTGTAAAACTCATTTGTACTAATGATATTTGCTTGTTTTTCTTAAAAGGGTTAATATTGCAAGTTGATAATGACTTGTGGATGATCATGATTTATGATGGAGTATTTGATGGTAAAAATACTCTAAAGCATTGTTTGATAATTGGTATGAAGTACTTGATGGTAAAAGTGCTTCTTTTATTGCGTTGATCATTTTGCTTAGTTGGATATGTTGGGACATTTGATACATGTATTGTTGAAAGCATGACTTATTTCTTGATGGATGCTCTAATTGTTGGCATTTGTAATGCCTTGATCATTCTTAGCTTATCTCAATTGGGTTGAACCCTTGAGAATCTACTTTGAGCTTCTTATTTGATGAACATATTATTACATATGGTGCATATGATTTTTTGAGCTTTGAAATGAGGTTGATTGATGATATGCAAATTTTTGGCTTGAACCATTTACAAAGGTTATATACAACCTCTTCTATTTTTCACGCCCACAAGGTGTTTGTTAAAATGTCGCAATGAAAATTTCAACTTCTACATGATTCTCTCGCTTCCACAAGTCTTCAATACTCATTGAGATCATGTTTTGGGAAACAAAACGAGCGTATGAACTCATCATGATACATTTCTCCCATTTTCCTTGGTTTTTAAGCCTACATTGCTCAATGGTTGATAAACCATTTCTTTAGCGCACTTTGATATACTTCTATGATGTGTTCACCATCCTAACATTCTTTTTTATGATTCCAAAGGGGGAGAAAAAACAGGATATTGGCTCATTAGCTCAAAGAAGCTAATAAAAGCTTGTCATAAAAGCTATAAGCTATGGCTCATAAAAGCCATAAGTTGTGATTTATTTTTAGTCCAATTGTTGCTTGATGGACTTATATTATTGTTTAATGTTGTTTTGTGACAGGGGGAGCTTATAAGCTCTTGAACAAATTGTAAAAGCTAAAGCTTTTAGCTTATGGATTATTGCTCTTACATTATTCTTGATGTGCTTGTGGATAGGGGGAGCTTGTGCTTATTATTGAAAATATTTACTCCCTACTTGGTTGCTTTAATATTTTTGGAAATTTTGGTTGCTTCCAAACGGTCAAATGTTTTTACCGGAAAATCATTTCTAAAATTGCTCTCTTAGTTTGTGTAAAAATTGTTTTGGTTTGTAATCATCAAAAAGGGAGATTGTTTGATACATGTTTTTATCTTAATTTTGATGATTTTATTTTATCACCAAAACAATGTTTTTAAAGGTTGTCCAAATACTCCTAAATGATTTAAAATGATTTTAATATTTTCCGGAGTATTTTCTCAAAGTTTATTTTCGTCTAAATTGGACAACGCTTTTAATGATTTTACGTTATTGGTTTTCACTCTCAAACGATGTTTCTAAATGTTGTCCTAATACTTCCGATCGGTTTAAAATGTTTTTACTAAATTTTCGAGTATTTCTTGAGTTTTATTTTTCGACACAAATTGGACAATATTTCTGTCTCGTGTCGACCGGCCCTATAGGGCAACCCCTACCTGAAGATGTTTTTAGAAACAGAAAATGAGATGGAAGAAAAAAACAAGCAGGTCGACCGGTCGCTGGCGTCGAATCGGTCGCCAAATGGCGACCGGTACACTGCAAGTTTCTTTTTGAAACAGACTCAAACCCTTCGTTTTTTTGTTTAGGGGACCGGTTGAAACAGGGTCGACCGGTCGAGCCTCGTCGACCGGTCGCCCTGTTGTATTTTTCAAAGTGTTCTCTTTTTCTCTTATCTCTGTGCGACCGGTCGCCCTATGATTTGACAAAAATTTCACCGTTTGACACAGAGACAAACTTTCCTTAAAATGTGGGATTGATTTCTAACAGCTATATTCTTGATCTTAATTGTATTTTTTGTAGATTTTCAATCCCCAAGAGGAGCCTATGCTTGATCAACCATCTCCTATAAATAGAGGAAGTTTTGGAGCAACCAATACAACATTTTGAGATACAACACAACAAGATACACTTCAAGCAAACACTTGGTCTTTCATAGTCATTATTTTTGTTGTAAAATTGCCTAGCTTATCACTTTCACATCTTTGAGGTCTAGGCTATTCTTGATTACACTTTGCACTCAAATTGTATTATTCATTATTGAGTTGTAATCTTGATTTTTGGTTATCATTCAAACACAAGATATCCTTGTGAGTGTTCTTGTGGTAAGAGCACACTTGGATGATTTAGGTGATAGGTACAAGAAGATTGTGGTAATCTTCTTATTTGAGGTGTTGAAGAATTCGGTATTCTTCAAGGTTGAAGATTGTGGTAATCTTCACAAGGTGCCGTTGAAGGAATATTGTGGTAATCTTCAAAGGGAGATTGTGGTAATCTCCAAAGGTGGTGTTGAAGAAGAGTGTGGTGCTCTTCAAGGTGTTGTAAGTTGAATTTGTATTAATTTTGGTAATTAATAAAATTCTTTTTCTTTTCGAAATCCATCCGGGATATACTGGGGTGGTAGAGGATTAGGCCCTAGGTGGGTTGAACCTCTTTAAATCAACGTGTGTTGTTTACATTCCGCACCTTCATTATTTTGTTTGAGCATTCGATTGTTAAAAGAGGACGAAATCGAAAAGATGGAGATAATCTATTCACCCCCCCTCTAGATTATCGTAGCCGCTTGGACTTACAGTATATGCATTGATCATAGAAAATTAAATGATGTCACTCGTAAAGATCACTTTTCCCTTCCCTTTATTGATATGATGTTAGATCGTTTGGCGGTATTCGATTATTACTGTTTTCTTGATGGTTATTCTGGGTACAGCCAGATCATAATTGCACCGGAAGACCAAGAGAAAACGACATTTACATGTCCCTATGGTACGCTTGCATTCCATAAACTGCCATTCGGACTATGTAATGCACCCGCGACTTTTCATCGATATATGATGGCTATATTTCATGATTTTATTGAGAAAATAATGGAGGTTTTCATGGATGATTTTTCTGTATTTAGAGACTCTTTTGATCACTGTATTGATAATCTTGCTCTAGTGTTACAGAGATGCGAGGAAACTAATCTTGTTTTAAATTGGGAGAAGTGCCATTTTATGTACGAGATGGCATTGTATTGGGCCATAGAGTTTCTTCTGCAGGTTTAGAAGTGCACAGAGCAAAGATTGTAGCAATTGAGAAGCTCCCACCTACAACAAATGAGAAGGCAATCAGAAGCTTCTTGGGACACGCCGGAATCTATAGAAGGTTCATTCGTGACTTTTCTAAAATCAATAACCCTTTGAGTCATTTATTAGAAAAAGATACTGCTTTCAATTTTTCCGATGATTGTTTGTAGGCATTCGAGATTTTGAAGAAGGCGTTGGTGACAAAAACAATTCTAGTAGTTCCAGATTGGAGTCAGCCCTTCGAGCTGATGTACGATGCTAGTGATTTCGCAGTTGGGGCGGTTTTGGGTCAGAAAAGGGATAAGTTGTTGAGAGCCATTTATTATGCGAGCAGAACATTAGATAGTGCCCAGCAGAATTACACCACCACTGAGAAGGAAATGCTGGCAATTGTATTTGTATTCGATAAGTTCCGATCTTACTTGATTGGAACCAAGATGATAGTCCGCACAGACCATGCGGCGATCAAATATCTATTCAACAAGAAGAATGCCAAACTGAGACTGATTCAGTGAAATCCTTTTGTTGCAGGAATTCGATGTGGAAATTAGAGATAAGAATGGTTGTGAGAATATGGTAGCAGACCACTTGTCCAGACTGGAGTACAAGAAGGATGAGAAAGAGGGTACGGATGTAATCAAGGAGGAGTTTCCCGATGAGCAGTTTTTGCTATTACAGGCTAAATTCCCTTGGTACATAGATTTTGTGAATTATTTGGTAGCGGGAGTCATGCCTCTGGATTTATCCTCTTATCAAAAGAAGATATTCCTCCATGACGTCAAGTTTTTTTATGTGGGACAACCCCTTGCTCTTTAATAGGCGCGCAGACATGATCATCAGACGATGTGTGCCTCAAGAAGAGTGGGAGGGAGTTCTACAACAGTGCCATTCTTCACCTTCCGGGGGACACTTCGGTCCGACACGCACTGCGGCGAACGTATCGCAGAGTGGGTTATACTGGCCTACTTTGTATAGTGATTGTTATTTGTATATGCAACAGTGTGATAGGTTCCAGCGGATGGGGAACATTTCTAGATGCCATGAGAAGCCTAAGACCAATGAGATGGAAGTCGAGCTTTTTGATGTGTGGGGGATTGACTTCATGGGTCCCTTTCCATCTTCTTCGGGCTATCAGTATATTCTACTTGCAGTGGAGTATGTATCTCGATGGGTTGAAGCGATTCCATCACAAACTAATTATGCACAAGTAGTGATGCGGTTTTTAAAGAAAAATATATTCACTCGGTTTAGAACCCCGAGAGCTTTAATTAGCGACGGGGGGT
This sequence comes from Rehmannia glutinosa, assembly GCA_016081115.2. Taxonomy (NCBI): domain Eukaryota; kingdom Viridiplantae; phylum Streptophyta; class Magnoliopsida; order Lamiales; family Orobanchaceae; genus Rehmannia; species Rehmannia glutinosa. The sequence continues at coordinate 77,113,265 of CM071925.1, read as the reverse complement.
CACACTTTGTGAATAAATTGATGAGCAAATTGCTTGAGAAGTATGGGGTTAGGCACAAGGTGGAATTAGCATATCATCCGCAAGCAAACGGGCAAGCAGAGGCAGCCAATCGCGATATTAAGCAAATCCTAGAAAAGACAGTGAGTATAAATCGCAAGGATTGGGCTATGAAGTTAGATGATGCATTATGGGCACATCGGACTGCATTCAAGACACCATTGGGCACATCACCTTATCAATTGGTATACGGGAAATCATGTCACTTGCCCGTGGAATTAGAGCACAAGTCATTTTGGGCTGTAAAGAAGTTAAATCTTGACTTCAAAACAGTGGGTGAAAAGAGACTATTGCATTTGAATGAGATGGAAGAGTTCCGAGATGAAGCCTACGAGAATTCCCAAATTTACATGGAGCGCACCAAGAGATGGGGTGATTGGATGATTAAGAAGAGAGAGTTTTTACCGGGTGAACAAGTCCTCTTGTACAACTCGCGTATTAAACTATTTCCCAGAAAACTTAAGTCTCGGTGGTCGGGGCCGTTTGTGATTAAGAAAGTGTTAAATCCTCTAGGATTAGTAGAATTGTTCTCTCGGGATGGGAAGACATTCATGGTGAATGGCCAGAGGATTATGCACTACTTCCATAGACATTAAATTTAGCGCTTGTTAGGAGGCAACCCAATGGCTTGTTGTATTTTTTCTTTTTTTCCCTTTGATAGTTAGGATTTAATTGCTTCCCTATATAAAAAAAAATTGAAAATTTGAAAAATTCAATGTTTGGTACGGCAACACGCACGGGCAGGGCGTGCGCCATGCGCCCGGCCCGTGCGTGCCTCGATGTCTCAAGAGTTACTACGGCGGCAGGATGCAGGGGCGTGCGCCAGCGCACGGCACATGCGTGCCTACAGGTTTTTGAACCATTACTACGGCATGACCCAAGAATTGAGCGCACAACAGGTCTTATTTTCACTCCCAAACCCTCTCTTGCACACAAAACTTACAAGAACTCATCCCCCATACTAACCACACACTAATTTTCGAGAATTCTGGTAAGAACTTCAAGTTTTTGTTCGAATTTCTTGTAGAATATGGATTAGGGTTTATATGTGGTGTATGTTTTAATGAATTTGCCATGTTTTGCTTGAATTATTCTATGAGGCATATTATCTAACACCTTGTGGGCTTAATTGAATTGAGGCATAGTTGATGAATTGATGATGAATCTTGCATGAGTTTGAATGTTTATGGTGTTAATGGTTTGGATTCTCAGCAATTACATTGTTATTTAGGCTTGGGAACTTAATTATTGATTAAATTGTAGGGAAGAGACATTATGCCTTATATGACTTGTTTGGCTTGAATTCATCTTGTTCTTGTTATACTTGGCATGTTCGGTATCTCACATTTGTTTTGCTAGGTACAAACTTGAACTTATGGCCAATCGAAGAAACCAACAGGGTAGGGGGAGACGCCCACGAGGGGCTGCCGCCGCACCGCAAGCAGTGGAACCGGATAGCCCTGCGGCTTACGGGGTTGTTCTTGCTGAAGCCAGTGAGTTTAATGAATTGGAGCGATGGAATCAGTTGGTCACCCGACCAATGGCACCGACGAGATATGCCGATGACGAGTGTACCCAAACTCTTGGGATACACGATGATGTATGCTAGCTATTTGAATGGGTTAGGTGGACTGCTTTCATGCAAGGGAGGTGGCCAACGTACAAAAAACTCGCACTCGAATTCCTTAGTACAATAGATGTTTACAAACAATGAGGAAATTACGAGCCATTTGAGGTCCCCTTCCAGTTAGGCAACGAGTGGAGGCGCTTATCTATCGCCCAGCTCAATGCCATTTTCGGGGTACCTACTGATGCCCCCTACAAAAACGCAGTGCGCTATAGCCAATATGAATTCTGGTGGTTGTTGGTTCAGACATTGGAGACCGGCCCAATGCTCTACGAGGCACGCACGGCTAAGGCCTCATCACTCCGAAACCCCATCTTACGATATATTCAAAAGGTCACGGCTCACTTTGTCTTCGCCCGACACAACAATGGGGGTATACAAGTTCAGGAGCTATACCTACTGTGGTGTATGATAACCCGTACCTCCTACAACACAAATGGCCCATTTTGTGGAACATGATGAATATGTAGCCAAGCATCCGGTGGTATGATATTGATTGGGGAATGATCACTCCCATTGCTCAAAGCATTTTCGGGTGGATTTGCGAGGCTTGGAGCCCATTGAAGGCAGGAAGATTAACATAAATTCCCTACGCCAAATGAAAATTATAATGAAGAAGAAGAGGGCATGACCCTCTTCCAACAAAGGGTCAGAACTGCATTCCCACTTCCTAACCCGCAACTCACAATAGTAGTCAATATGAATGACCAAGCCAATTGGTTGATGAACTCTAAGGCGCATACCATAGTTATGGAGGCCATGCTTGCGCGAAACGGCGGGGGTTACTTGGGTTGCCCGATGAGGATGAGTTCGCAGTTGAGGCGATGGAGTATGACCGGCATGAGAGGGGTTTTGAGCAAGGGTTCCAACAAGGGGTGCCCGACATACCTGAGAGCTCTCACCAAGGTGAGGAGCGCGGGGGGGCATTTTACCAGGACAGACTGTTTGCTCTTGAGGAGAGCATGAGGCAGCACCGACACAACTTCCGGCAGCACCAAGATGAGTTCCATGCTTTCAAAACGGAACAAGACCAAAGGTACCAGGCGCAGGAATAGTGGGAACTGGAAATGATGCAGATAATGCATCAGATACAAATGTGGCACATCTCCCAGGGCCACTTTCCGCCGCCACCCCCGCAGTGAGTCAGGTCCATTCCACACTTTTCTTTGAAATTCTATCTTCTCTTCTATGCGCTATAATTTCATTCCAGTTTGGGAGGAGAGGTAGTTATTTTGATTGAAATGTGTGGCGAAAAAAAATATATATTTGCATTCATATAGTTGCATTTAGAGCATATAGGTTGCATTGCATTAGACGCTTGTTTTTGGTTTTAGAACGTTTATCGCTTTAGCACATTTATTGTTTTATTAGGTTTTAGGAGTGAGTTGACCGCTATTGTGATGCTTGTTGTGATCTTGGGAGCATTCTTTGGAACAATTTGTGTTATTTTGAATTGGATGTTGAGCGTGAGTTGATCGTGTTGAGAATAAATGATATGGAGCATGTGAACATTGAAAACATGGTTGTTATGCTTTGAATTACGCAATTACAAGCATGTGAGCTTTGAGCCTTTACTGTTTTCATATTATGCAGTTTTGTTTGTTGATTGAGTGTGTCATTCATGTTGATATGAATTCTAAAACTTGCTATAGTATCTCGGTCGAAGTCACATGTTGTATGCAATTTATGAAAATAATTTAAGCCCATTTATGTTAAGTCCCTCAAGCCTTTTGCCTACCTAATGACATTGAATTTCTCTAGTTAGCCAATTTGAGCATGTTCCCTAATTTTGTTTTTTTTTTTTTGATAGCCACATTTCAAGCCTTTACTTGATATATCTGTTACCCTAAAACTTGAGCGTATAGCATTGAGTAAGGGGATTGAATAATGTTGAATGGAAGGATATCGAGAATCTACATAATTGTACGCATATTGCATGTTGGGAATAAAAGAAGAAAGAAAATGAGGAAAAGAGATGATATATACTCATAAAAGAGTCGAAAAAAATAAAAACAAAATTGACTGTATAAGTAAGTTGGCCTTGAATGAACTTGTAGGCTGAGAATTGTGATGTGAGGCAAAAGAAAGTGGATTGTAAAAAAAAAGGAGGAGAAGAGAGAGACGAGAAGTTGATAAGAACAAAAGGTGATTGGGATGGCATGTTTGGTTTGAATGAGAATAATTGATTGAGTAAAAGATGTGCTTACCAATCTATACCTTGAGTTTGAGTCACTTTTTCCATATTTTCCTAACCTAACCAAAGAGTCTTCATTACAACCAAAAGAAAAGTCTTTTTGATTTATGAATTGCATACATTCGAGTGGCGGAGATGTGACACGATTTGCAAGCCTATGGTAATTCTTCAACATTGATATGATATGAGCGAATGCACATCCCTTATTATTCTTGAGAGGAGAGTATACACTTGATCTGTGAGAGTCGTGATTTGAAGCATTTGTCATGGTTTTAATTGACTTGTGCTCTGTATTAGATATTCGAGGCTTGGTTGACTTATTGCATGACGTCTATGGATAAATGACATGAATTGTGATGTGTTGTTCTTCATTTACCTGTCAGTACTCCCATTTGTGTTTTTTCTAGTTTATAAAGCGTTGACCGGGACTGTCAACAGTTTAAGTTTGGGGGTTTGATTGGTATGAGTTTTGCATGTATTTTGGGCTTAATTGTGGCTAGAATAAATTAATATGCATGCATTACTCGTTTTGTAAGAATTAATCAATATTTGTAGTATTTTGGCGACAATTCGGAGCCTTGCGGTAAAGGACCACCAATAAACGAGCTAATGTACGATGTTTGGAGTTGAATTGAGAAGAAGTCAGACGAACCGGGCAAGAAATAGAAAGAAACGGAGTAAAATCAGCTTTAGCAAGTGCGCATGGGCAGGGCGTGCATCTATAGCACGACCCGTGCGCCATCAAAATTGAAGACATTGCCCACGGCCTGACGCACGGGCTGGTCGTGCGCGAGGCGCATGGCCCGTGCGTCTGTGCGGGAAAAATAGAGTTTGACGTTTCTAATCATGTTTTGACCCAAATGGAGTATAAATAGAGACGAGGCGGCCCCAAACAAAGATATACTGATATTTGCCCTAGAAAGCAGAGAAAAGAGCAACCTTCTACCTGAGGATTTGATAGATTGATCGAGGTCGCAACCACACGCTTGAGGATTGAAGATAGATCGAGAGATCATCGACATCCCTGAGTTTGCTCATTCCATAATATCGTTTATTTTCGATTAGTTAGATATGAACTTGAATAATTTGTCTATGAATTATTTATGTCCGATGTCTGGCTAAACATCTTGTGATCCCCGGTTTTGGGATTAGGTTAATGGATACTTTTGTTTGATGTTTAATTGCAATTGAAGTTATTATTTTGAGACCGTATTTGAGTACTTTGTTTTATTACTTGTTTTATCAAATGGCCATTGGTTTAACTTGCTTTGATGTATTGATTCATAATTCGAGAGATGAGTTTCAATACTAGATCTTTGAGTACTTGACATGAATATTTGCAAGATTGAGAAGTTTGTGAATATTTGTGAGGATTTATAATCTTTTGTGCTTTTGGGAGTTGGATATCTTATGTTGAGTAGAGATGTTAGCATAGATAATCCAATCAACGTTTTTACTAGGAAAAGCATAATCAATTACTCAATACTCATGCTTGTATATTTGAATCAACTCATCTTAACCCTACAACAAAGAAATTAGCTCATTGATAGATTCATCAATTCAATTAAATAAGAGACAATAATCACAATCATCATCATGAAGCAATTAATATCAAAAGAAAATCAAATAAACAAATAAAAGTGGAGAAGAATTACACTTTTTTAAGTTGTTGAGATATCCCCAAAATAAAGCCCTAAATTAACGTGAAACAGAGGGAGAAAAAAAAAGAGAAAAAATCCAAATCATGTTTCTAGCTTGAATGAATGAAATTCTAAAGCCTAGACTCCCCTTTTATAGCCCAAAGATCCCAACAACTTGGAAGAGTCCAAATTCTAAAACAAACCTGATAAAAATCGATTATGTTGTATTAATCTGCGTTTTGAACGCTAGCGAACGTCCAACGAACGGCAAGCCTGCAGAGGCTTGTTTTTGGGAACGGCCAGCGAATGGCATGCCTATAGAGGCTTGTTTTTTGAAACGGCCAGCGAATGGCATGTGGGAATGGTCGCCTTTTGCTTTCTCCCACGCGAATGGCCATTGAGCGGTCGTTAACCCTAGGCTTTTTCCTTGTTCACTTCTCTTCGGATTTTTTCCAAGGGCTCCTAGGGTGATTTCCCATACTCATGTTTGAGCCGCCGTTTTACATAAAAGACAAACATGGTGCACATGAATGTCCTTAATTACTAAGCGACTCAACCAGCGGAGTACAATCTCGATTGCTCTATTTTTTTTCTTTTTTCTTTTCTTTGTTTTTTTTTCTTTTGTTCTCTTTTTTTTCAATTTGTCACACCTTTTTCTTCTGATTAGATGTTTTTTTCCCGTTCGCAAGGCTAGCAATATTGTGTACACACACAAATCAAAACAGGGTTTTAATTTAATTAACATCAATGAAACTTCAGAATTCAAGCACTATCATTTGACCATCACCTTATTTGTTTATCACAAGTGTTGATTCACAATCTAGTCAAATCCCAAGTATCAAATTCACGGTGTCATTTTATAATCAAAACTCAAATTGCTACATCTATTTCAAGTTAGCTAAACACATTATTATTAAGCTTAAACAATCAAAGGGCTAATCTACCAGGAGCCCATACCAGACAACGCCAAGGGATGAGAGAAACAAGGAAAGAGCAGCAAGATGAGTCAGGTTCAAGTGCGAAGGTCCAAAAACCGAATATGAACAATTCTCATGAAGAAGGAGAATAAAGTTTAATCCCACTCAACCAAGAAAACATGAAGGAGGTATCTGAAGGTAGAAGCATGGATAGAATTGTGGTGGAGGTGGAGCCAGTGGATGCAAGGGTTGAAGAAAACGATGAAAATAAAATGGAACAGATAGGTGAAAAGGGGTCTATGGTTATCACAGGATTAGAACTTGTCACGGTGGACAAGTCTCAAGGATCGTCAAACAGTAATCAGAACGAGCCTTCAACGGGGAGAAGTCCAAAAAAATGGAAACATCTTGCAAGGGCGGTCGGAAAGAAGGATGATGCTCAAGAGAAAGGCAAGGCAACAAAAAGGGGCTTGACTACAATATATAATAATCAAGAGGGGAGGAGTAACTATTCCAAATGGCAGAATATTGGACAAGGACAAAACTTCGATGACACAGGTATTAATGATATGGATAATACTGAAATGGCGGGGATTGCGGTGCAACCCCGCCAAGAATCATGAGTTGCATAATTTGGAATGCTCGGGGGCTTGGGAACCACCGAGCATTCCGCGAATTGAAGCGACTTGTCGCAACGGAAGATCCCGATCTCTTATTTTTGTGTGAAACGCGAATAAGAGACTATAGTTGTAAAAGGTGGAAAGAATGGTTGGGATTTACAGGATTATTTGTAGTTAATTGTGTGGGGAAAAAAGGTGGGTTGATGCTTTTGTGGAAAGATACCATCACAGTGACAGTAAAATCGTATTCCTTGGGGCATGTTGATAGCATTATTCAAGATGGAGAAAAGAAATGGAGATTTATGGGTTTTTACGGAAACCCGGAAACCCAAAAGCGAGGCGATTCATGGGAATTAATGTGAAGGCTGGCAAAAATGGGGGATATGGAGAATGTACCATGGCTAATGGGGGGCGACTTCAATGAAATATGTTACCAAACAGAGAAGATCGGGGGACGTATAAGACCGGAGTCGCAGATGCAAGCCTTTCGATCGGTTATAGAGGAATGCGAGTTACAGGATATGAATGGAGTATAAATAGAGATGAGGTGGCCCCAAACAAAGATATACTGATATTTGCCCTAGAAAGCAGAGAAAAGAGCAACCTTCTACCTGAGGATTCGATAGATTGATCGAGGTCGCAACCACACGCTTGAGGATTGAAGATAGATCGAGAGATCATCGACATCCCTGAGTTTGCTCATTCCATAATATCGTTTATTTTCGATTAGTTAGATATGAACTTGAATAATTTGTCTATGAATTATTTATGCCCGATGTCTGGCTAAACATCTTGTGATCCCCGGTTTTGGGATTAGGTTAATGGATACTTTTGTTTGATGTTTAATTGCAATTGAAGTTATTATTTTGAGACCGTATTTGAGTACTTTGTTTTATTACTTGTTTTATCAAATGGCCATTGGTTTAACTTGCTTTGATGTATTGATTCATAATTCGAGAGATGAGTTTCAATACTAGATCTTTGAGTACTTGACATGAATATTTGCAAGATTGAGAAGTTTGTGAATATTTGTGAGGATTTATAATCTTTTGTGCTTTTGGGAGTTGGATATCTTATGTTGAGTAGAGATGTTAGCATAGATAATCCAATCAACGTTTTTACTAGGAAAAGCATAATCAATTACTCAATACTCATGCTTGTTATTTGAATCAACTCATCTTAACCCTACAACAAAGAAATTAGCTCATTGATAGATTCATCAATTCAATTAAATAAGAGACAATAATCACAATCATCATCATGAAGCAATTAATATCAAAATAAAATCAAATAAACAAATAAAAGTGGAGAAGAATTACACTTTTTTAAGTTGTTGAGATATCCCCAAAATAAAGCCCTAAATTAACGTGAAACAGAGGGAGAAAAAAAAAGAGAAAAAATCCAAATCATGTTTCTAGCTTGAATGAATGAAATTCTAAAGCCTAGACTCCCCTTTTATAGCCCAAAGATCCCAACAACTTGGAAGAGTCCAAATTCTAAAACAAACCTGATAAAAATCGATTATGTTGTATTAATCTGCGTTTTGAACGCTAGCGAACGTCCAACGAACGGCAAGCCTGCAGAGGCTTGTTTTTGGGAACGGCCAGCGAATGGCATGCCTATAGAGGCTTGTTTTTTGAAACGGCCAGCGAATGGCATGTGGGAATGGTCGTTCCTTTGCTTTCTCCCACGCGAATGGCCATTGAGCGGTCGTTCGCCTAGGCTTTTTCCTTGTTCACTTCTCTTAGCCCACTCTTCGTTTCTTCTTTGTTCTACCTATACTTTTCCACCAAAAACAAGCACAACACATATAAAAATAGACTCAACAATAAAACAAGCAAAAACACAAGGGCAGAGCCAGGAAAAAAAATGGGGTGGGCCGTGGGTGGGCCGATACATGAAAATCTTATAAATTATAATTCAATTTTTTTAAAACAAATTATAGTGTTAAAAAAAAAAAAAAAAAATGGGGGGGAGTCGGGGCCCAGAGTGACCCCCTATCTCCGCCCTTGCAAACACACAAGCAAAAACACGAAATATACTAAGCAAAATATAGAAATGAAATCAAAATAACCACACAAAATACTAATAAAACACACAAAATAACTTCCCCACACTTAGCCTTTTGCTTGTCCTCAAGCAAATAATACCGTCTATAAATCGAACAAGATATACTATGTTCAATTCGATATTCATCCATCACACCACATCCTATCCACCTCGAATTATCCTGTATTGATTCTCAACATTCACAACAGACTCACTCGGCTAATGTTAATAGTTAGTTAAGGTGTTCGTCCCTCATTACTCGGTTTCAAATATGTGTCAAAAGTTCCAATCCTATTACACACACAACAAATCACGCAACTACTAGCCATGAACCATTTTTGTTTTCGTTTTTTTTCAATATATTTGTTTCACTAGAACTCTCGAGATATTCTTCCATTAGGTATAAACTTCGGATTTTTTCCAAGGGCTCCTAGGGTGATTTCCTATACTCATGTTTGAGCCGCCGTTTTACATAAAAGACAAACATGGGGCTCATGAATGTCCTTAATTACTAAGCGACTCAACCAGCGGAGTACAATCTCGATTGCTCTATTTTTTTTCTTTTTTCTTTTCTTTTTTTTTTTTTATTTTCTTCTCTTTTTTTTCAATTTGTCACACCTTTTCTTCCGATTAGATGTTTTTTTCCCGTTCGCAAGGCTAGCAATATTGTGTACACACACAAATCAAAACAGGGTTTTAATTTAATTAACATCAATGAAACTTCACAATTCAAGCACTGTCATTTGACCATCACCTTATTTGTTTATCACAAGGGTTGATTCACAATCTAGTCAAATCCTAAGTATCAAATTCACGGTGCCATTTTATAATCAAAACTCAAATTGCTACATCTATTTCAAGTTAGCTAAACACATTATTATTAAGCTTAAACAATCAAAGGGCTAGTAAAAAAAATAACCGCATGCAACTATAAAAATTAGAAAAATAGTATGTTAAAAATATATTCATCACTAAAAGTACACTTAAAATATTTACTATAAATGTCTTGATTTTCTGATATACATATTACTTAACGTAAGATTGAAAATTTTAAATATCAATATTTTTAAACATTCAGATTGAAAAAAGAAAAGAAAAAGAAAAACAGTACGAATTTAACTATACTTTTAGTTATAAAATATAATTTTTAAAATTATTTCTTTCTTGTTTTTATAAATCATTCATTTTTCTAATTTTATTTAAAAGTTCTATTAAATATAGTTTATGTGTATAACATTTATAGTTGAATTTAATTTAACTTTTAAACTTTCAAAAATAAAGTTATATTTATAAGTGGACCAAATCTCTGAAATTCCTTCACTTAAAATTAAAGACTAAATTAAAAAGTGAGGACTGAATCTTCAAATCAGTTTACTTAGAGGACTAAATTGCCTTCTCGAAAGTGCATGTAAGACTCACAAAAAGCAAAACGAAAAATATGTTTTAGAAAGAAAAACAATTTTGCTTTTGTTGTTATCGGATATATACAAAGATATCTTTGAAGTCAAAGTATTTGTGTGTGTATCCAAGAAATGTTTACAATATACCTTAGAATTAATATTTAGTACCATTGCCTTTTGAATCAATACGACATTCTGCAACAGCATTCTCTAGAATTAGGGGTGGCCATTCGGGTCATCAGGTTAGGTCGAGTTTGTATTTGGTTTCGGGTGATTTCGGATTATATTTAAAATTCATTAAAATTAATTAAAATATAAAATAACTATGTTTTTGATAAATTTGAAACATCGTGTCAAATTAGTGTCAGTCATATTCGTGTTCGGGTTTCTCTCAATAACTTCGGGTCAGATTCGTATCGGGTTATTGGGAGTGTTTGCAAGAACTTCTGCTTTTAGAAGAAGTGATTTATTATAGCAGAAGTAGAAGTAGTTGAGAATCAGAAGTTGGTAGTGTTTGAAAATAGAATTAAAAGTTGAGAATGAGAAGTTGAGAGTGTTTGGTGAAAAAGTAGGAAAATTCAAACTAAAAGTAGAAGCAGAATCTAAAGCACCCATCTCCCTGCTTTTAGATTCTGATTAAATGAAGCAGAATTAAAAGAAGCAATTGGTATATGCAAACACTAAAAACTCCTTTTTTAAGCAAAAAACTGAAAAGCAGTTATGTTTAGTGTTTGCAAACACTCCCATTGTGTTGTGTCAGGGATTGTCAACCTTATCTGAAATGCTAACGTAAAGGAGTTATTCTTCCCATATCTCTGTCAAAAGCCATAAAATGTGTTGGAATTAAAAAAATTAATTATTTCCCTGCTAAGTTTTCTCTCTAGAGAGGAAACCTAATTAGGGTTGACATCCTGCCCTAGTGTAGGCTACTTCCATCAAGGTGATCTTCATTGGTGGCTGAAAGAGATCATAACAATACTCAGCGAGATGGATCAAGAGGAAATACTACGGAGACTCAAGAATATAAGTTTATCTAGCAAAGGTGGAACCCTAACCCTAAAAGTGGATCCTGAAGTTCAAAAGCGGGGGGAAGACGGAATGCTGGAATGCCTTGTAGCCAAAGTTTTCGTGAATAGAATGGTGAATCGAGAAACATTTAAAAACATATCCCCAGAATTCTTCAGGCAACAAAAAGAATAGAAATTGAAGCAGTAGGCGACAATATATTCATATTGGAATTTCAAAACCCTATGGATAGAAGGAGGGCTCTTACGAGAGGACCTTGGCACTTTTTCAGAGATCTGGTGCTATTCAAGGAGTTGAACGGGTTTGAGAATCCAGAATCAATGACGTTTGATCAAATGGATATTTGGATTCAATGTCATAATTTACCAATGGCGCTGATGCAAGAGGATTTAATACGAGGGATAGGAAATAAGATTGGAAGAGTGCTCGAAATTGATCGTGGAGAGGCGGGGTTTCTTTATGGAAAATATGCCAGAATTAGGGTTTCGATAAATATTTCGAAACCTCTACAAGATCATATAATACTGAAAAGGGAGGAGGGAGATGATGATATTATCGTGCTTCTCAAGTACGAAAAATTGCTGGACTTTTGTTACACATGCGAAAAATTGGCCATTCATGGAGAGAATGTGATAAAGGGAATAACAATGAAAATGAAATGCCATATGGGAATTGGTTGACGGCTAATCTACCAGGAGCCCATACCAGACAATGCCAAGGGATGAGAGAAACAAGGAAAGAGCAGCAAGATGAGTCAGGTTCAAGTGCGAAGGTCCAAAAACCGAATCTGAACAATTCTCATGAAGAAGGAGAAGAAAGTTTAATCCCACTCAACCAAGAAAACATGAAGGAGGTATCTGAAGGTAGAAGCATGGATAGAATTGTGGTGGAGGTGGAGCCAATGGATGCAAGGGTTGAAGAAAACGATGAAAATAAAATGGAACAGATAGGTGAAAAGGGGTCTATGGTTATCACGGGATTAGAACTTGTCACGGTGGACAAGTCTCAAGGATTGTCAAACAGTAATCAGAACGAGCCTTCAACGGGGAGAAGTCCAAAAAAATGGAAACATCTTGCAAGGGCGGTCGGAAAGAAGGATGATGCTCAAGAGAAAGGCAAGACAATAAAAAGGGGCTTGACTACAATATATAATAATCGAGAGGGGAGGAGTAACTATTCCAAACGGCAGAATATTGGACAAGGACAAAACTTCGATGACACAGGTATTAATGATATGGATAATACTTAAATGGCGGGGATTGCGGTGCAACCCCGCCAAGAATTATGAGTTGCATAATTTGGAATGCTCGGGGGCTTGGGAACCACTGAGCATTCCACGAATTGAAGCGACTTGTCGCAACGGAAGATCCCGATCTCTTATTTTTGTGTGAAACGCGAATAAGAGACTATAGTTGTAAAAGGTGGAAAGAATGGTTGGGATTTACAGGATTATTTGTAGTTAATTGTGTGGGGAAAAAAGGTGGGTTGATGCTTTTGTGGAAAGATACCATCACAGTGACAGTAAAATCGTATTCCTTGGGGCATGTTGATAGCATTATTCAAGATGGAGAAAAGAAATGGAGATTTACGGGTTTTTACGGAAACCCGGAAACCCAAAAGCGAGGCGATTCATGGGAATTAATGCGAAGGCTGGCGAAAATGGGGGATATGGAGAATGTACCATGGCTAATGGGGGGCGACTTCAATGAAATATTTTACCAAACAGTGAAGATCGGGGGACGTATAAGACCGGAGTCGCAGATGCAAGCCTTTCGATCGGTTATAGAGGAATGCGAGCTACAGGATATGAATGGAGGAGGTGACCATTTGAAAAATTGGACAGATTCATGAGCTCGATTAATTGGCGTATCTTATATCCGGCGGCTAGGATGAATGCTCTAGAATTTTATTCTTCGGATCATAGAGCTGTAAGGTTGAAGTGGAGAATTTCAGGAGGGATTGGGCATGAACATTGAACTCCATATCATAGGAGATTTTGATTCGAAAATTTTGGAGTACTGAAGAGGATTGCAAAACAATAGTGGAAAGAAGCTGGATGACTAATGGAACTAATTCTTCTCTTGTTTGTAAAATTCAGCAATGCAGTAGTGATCTTGTGGCCTGGGCCAAATTGAAATTTAAAAATTTACCTACAAGATTAAAGGAATCAAGTGATAAACTAAATGTGTTGAAGCATTCACAACAATGGAGACGAAAGGAAACACAAATAAGGGAATTAGAGAAGGAGGTGGAGGACCTTACAATGAAGGAAGAAATATTTTGGAAGCAAAAAAGTCGAAATGCATGGCTTAAGCAAGGTGATAAAAATACCCCATATTTCCATTCACAGGCATCCAAGAGAAAAAAGATTAATACAATTGTGGGACTGACATCTGGGCAAGGGGATTTTTGTACGAATCCAGCAGCTATGACAGACACAATTGTGGACTATTTTAATGAGCTCTTTACTACATCCAGCCCATCTCACGAGGAAATGGAAATAGTTCTCGAGAAGATAAAGACAGTTGTAACGGCGGAAATGAATGAATCACTTGGCAGGCCTTTTTCGGAGAAATAAGTAAAGCGCGCTTTATTTGATATGCATCCGGATAAAGCCCCGGGACCTGACGGAATGTCGGCATTATTTTATCAGAAGTATTGGGCGATAGTTTGGGACACGGTGACGAAGGAGGTACTCAATATTCTCAATAATGAGGGCAACTTAATGGAATGGAATGACACTATTATCACTCTGATTCCAAAGGTAACGGACCCGGTTATGATTAAGGAATTTAGGCCAATAAGTCTTTGTAATGTGTGTTACAAAATTGTGGCTAGAGCTATGACGAATCGACTTCAGCCAGTGCTAAGCACAATTATTGATGAATGTCAGAGTGCGTTTATTCCAGGAAGGTTGATTATAGATAATGTTATACTGGGGTTCGAGAGTATTCATTGGATTCGCAATCATAGAGCAAGTAACCGAGGATATGCGGCTCTAAAATTAGATATGAGTAAAGCGTATGACCGGGTGGAATGGAATTTTCTCAAGGCAATAATGGAAAAATTAGGTTTTGCTAGGAGATGGGTTGAGCTCACTATGAATTGTGTACAAACAGTGAAGTATTCATTTTTATTAAATAATGTTGTGGTGGGATCAGTTACCCCTCAATGTGGATTACGCCAAGGTGACCCCTTATCGCCTTACCTCTTTGTTTTGTGCACGCATGGGTTATCTGCTCTTTTTGAGTATAATTTGGAGAAGAGATTAATAAATGCCATCAGAATAGCTACTCGGTGTCCGCCCATATCACACTTGTTTTTCGCGGATGATAGTTTGGTGTTTTGTAGAGCCACGAAGGATGAATGCAATCAGATTAGTACAATGCTGAGAACATACGAAAAGGCGTCGGGCCAATTAATTAATTATGATAAATCCGCATTGACTTCTATCCCAAACACAAGTGATGAAATGGTTTAGTATTTTAAACAAGAGTTCACAGTTCTGGTGGTCCAAGGGCACGAGGTATATTTGGGGTTACCAACATTTTCTTTAAGAAGCAAAATGGAGAAGTTTGGTTATTTGCAGGAGAGAGTTATGAAAAGAATTCAAGGGTGGGGAGGCAAGGTGTTTTCCGAAGGCGGTAAGGAGGTGCTTATCAAATCGGTCCTCCAAGCAATCCCAACATACGCAATATCTTGTTTTAGAATTCCGGGAACGATGTGTGATAGAATCGAAAGTGCTTGTTCAAAGTTTTGGTGGGGGATGGAAGGTGGAAGCCGGAAAATGCATTGGATGAATGGAACTCGCTATGCCAGCCGAAAATCAAAGGAGAGATGGGATTCAGAAGTTTGAAAGCTTTCAATAAAGCTCTATTGGCTAAACAAATTTGGAGGATAATTAGAAGACCGGAAAGTTTGATTGCTAGAGTGTTGAAAGCGAGATACTTTAAACATGTTGATATAATGGATGCGTCCATTGGTATGAACCCATCTTATATTTGGAGGTCCTTGTTATGGAGCAGGGAATTATTAAAAAAAGGGATGTCGTGGCGGATTGGAGATGGTGGACGTATACGAGTTCAAGAGGATCATTGGGTGCCATTGATTCAGCATCTGATTTCCATGAATAATAACCAAGACGATGACATAAAGTTGGTGCGTGAACTTATCAGTGAAGGGAGATGGGACAAAGAGCTTGTTGAACATAGTTTCCAAACACATATTGCACAAGCAATTCTGCAAATTCCCTTGACAAGGAGGAGAACAGAGGATATAAGATATTGGATATTTAATGACAAAGGTGTGTATCGTGCACAGTGCGGATGGATATAAGCTTGAGGTAGGATTTTTGAACCTCATGAATTCAAAGACAGGGGCGTGGATGGAGAAATGGTGGAAAATAATTTGGGCCATGTATATTCCTCCAAAAATTAAATTTTTTTGGTGGAGGGCGTCCCATAATATCATTCCGTCTAAGCTCAATTTACTTAGGCATCATGTACCAGTGAAAAGGGGATGCGAACTGTGCCAAACCTGAAACAATACGACGACTCACGCAATTTTTTATTGCCCATGTATCAAGCACTTGTGGAAAAATGCAGGATATTGGCATCTGTTGAAGAAATTAAAAGAAGGAAATCTGGTTGATATTGGTTTATGGATGAAGGAAAGATTGGGAACAGGTGGTTTTGAAAAGTTCATGTGTTATACATGGGCTATTTGGAAAGAAAAAACAATGCTTCCTTCATGATGGCGATAGACAGGGTGAAGGAAACCTGTTGAGTGGGTTGGGAGCTTCTTGAGGTGTTCCGGCTGCACAAATGAGTGGATGATTACCAAATCAGGCCACAAGGTATAAATTCAGTAGATAAATGGATTACACCACCTCCAAACTGTTACAGGTTGGATGTTGATGCTTGTTTCAATGAGAAGGAACAGAGGTATGCGGTTGGTGGCGTAATTCGTGGCGCGGACGGGGAAGTAATAAGAGCTTTTGGGAAAAAGCTAGCATTCCTACCAGATGTACTCATGGGAGAGTTGTGTACTCATGGGAGAGTTGGGATGGGCGACAACTTTCAAGTTTAAAGGGTTAATGGTGCAAGCGATCACGCTATTAATGAGGATTTAAGTTATCGGGGCAACATTATTGGTGATATGAACTCTTTGTTAGCTAGTTTAGAGGTGATGGATTTTTTTCATGTTCGCCGAAAAGCGAATACAGTTGCACATAGACTAGCGAATTTTGCTTCTTTCACCCCTTCGGCTTTTTGTTGGTCGAATGGGATTTATCCCGATTGGGTAGATGAAATTGTATCGGATGATATTATTGATTAATGATAAGTGATATGATTTTTATCCAAAAAAACACGGTAAATCGCATTGACATGTCATCCGTTTAGTTTTGCGGCAAGTTTTTGCAAATGTTTAATTTTATTCTCCACATGATTACATCAGTTTTTACTTTTTAGTAGTGGGATTAATAATTGGCAGGTTTTGTTAAGTGGTCCTATTTTATAGGACCTATCTAACCACTAGTCGGTATTATCCTTGATACATTCGGTGTACTACACTTGTTATCTATTTACCCATCAAGTGTATGTAAACCTAGTCTAGCATCTATAATACCCCACTAGTCCATGTTTTTTTGGTAATTTTTCCAATGTTTGTCTTGACAATTGACATGTTTTCTGGAACTTGTTTTGGACTATATTTGAGGTCAAGGTTGGATAAACAATGAGCCAACGCCTACAAAAGAGAGTCGAAAAATAATCAAAAATATTCAATGTGTTTAATATATAAAGTCCATGTGCATTTTTACCGATGAAAAATTTTTACCACAACTTCCATTGAGAATTTTTATTCTTGTATTTTTGCGAGAGCCTACATTTAGATGAGAGCTAGAATGAATGAATTTGAGGGGTGCTCATTAACGGAACAAGACTAAAGGGAGTCTATGTGTTGTTCTATATTTGTAATTTTTAATACATTATTTTCGCTTAAGTGGCATCGCCCCGGTGAGAAGTTGTGCACAACTCTATACGTTGAGTGAATCCATTTGAGTCTTTAATTTTATTGTGTAGTGTGTGAATTTTGTTAAGTCACCATTTGTGTATTACCCAAAGTGTGTGACACACTCGCCCATCATCCGAGCATTGTGCACGAGAATCCGCCCCTTAATTCTTTCAAATTGTACTGGAGTTTACCGCTATATAAAGTTATAGATATGCGCATGTTCCATTTGTTCAAAGTGTCTGATTTTCTTAAGAACATTCGTTCGATGGTGTTTGAAAATTTCATTTGTTTCCCAATCTCGGCTTCCTGGTTGACAACCTCTATTGGCATCCTATGATGACATTAAAAATGTGTTTCAAACTAATACCTTTGCTAACATGATTATTGAAAATGATGTATTTACAATTATACTTGTATCGGATTAGTTAAATATGAGGGCTTAAGGATGTGGTTTGTGTGAGTTTCGTGTTATGAAGTGTGATGCTTGCCCAAGTGGATAAATCCAAAGTCGAGTGATTCTATTTCGGACTTGAAAATTTTTATAATCAAGCTTCATTATAAGGTGTGATTGTTATCTGTTTAGATTGATTTGATGCAATATCAATGAATACGCAGTTCATCCATAAGAATTTCATGTTGGCACAGCGGAAGACAAAGAGCTACTGCTCTAAGATGTTTTTTAATAGGATAAATTTTCAGATTACATAAGAGTGTTTAAGTGAGTCTTTTTATAGACTCATACTTTAATCTAGACTCTTCCACTTAATTATTTTTGTTGATTACAAAGCATAGGTAAATGTATTTTTGACCAACTAGAACAATACTCCTAGATGAATCTAGAACATGACTCTTGAGAATTACAAATTAATTTAAACACCCTTGCTTAATTTGTAATTTTCAGCTGACTCTTATGCTTCTCGAACTTCTCAAAAGTGACGGCCTTGGTCAGAATATCTGTCGGTTGTTCATTTGTGCTGATGTAGTCAATATTTATATCTTCCTTTCCAACCAAGTCTCGTACAAAGTGATGACGAAGCTCTATGTGTTTTAAATGAGCATGAAACACAGGATTCTTCGTCATTAAAATAGCAGATTTGTTATCACAAAAGATTGTGGTAGCTCCGACTTGTTTTAATTACAAATCTTCCAACAATCTTCGCAACCAAACTACTTGACATGCAACATCAGTAATTGCTGCGTATTCTGCTTCGGAAGATGACAAAGCAACTGTTTTTTTGTTTTCTTGAACTCCAAGAGATTACATTCGAGCCAAGGCAGAAAATATAGCCCGATGTGCTTTTTCGATCATCAACCGATCCAGCCCAATCACTCTCTGAATAACCGAGCAATTTGCACTCATCATCTTTTTCATATAAAATTCCTTGCTTCTTCGTCCCCTGAAGATAACGAAGTATCCTCTTTGCAGCTGTGAAATGATTTTTACTTGGATTAGACATATACAGGAAACAACGCTACGGCGAAAGCTATATCAGGTCTAGTATGGGTAACATAAATCGAGAAACCCACTAGACTCAAGAGCGAAGAATCACGCCGATAAGCGCCATCATTTTGATGCAATATTTCATTGAACATCATCGGGGTTGAAACGGGTTTGCACTTTGCCATGTGAAACCTTTCCAACAAATTTTCGATATATTTTTCTTGTGAAAGAAAAATTCTCCCTTTACCTTGCACAACTTGAATTCCCAAAAAATATCTCATTATACCGAGGTCAGTCATCTCGAACTTGCTCATCATTTGCTTCTTGAAATCTTCGACCTGTTTTCCGTTTGTCCCAAAATAGATCAAGTCATCAACGTATAAACATATATATCACAAGAAAATCTGAACCATTTTTCTTGATGTAGAGTGATGGTTCATTGGGACTTTTTTGAAAACCACTTTGACGAAAAAATTCGTCAATTTTATTATTCCACGCTCGCGGCGCTTGCTTAAGCCCATATAGAGCTTTTCGAAGACGATGCACTTTATCTTCACTTCATTTTACCACAAACCCTTGCGGTTGCTCAACGTAAATTTCCTCCTCAAATTCTCCATTCAAAAACGCAGACTTTACGTCAAGCTGGTAAACTTTTAACTCAAAATTTGCTGCAATAGCAAGTGCAGTCCGGATTGTTTCAATTCTCGCAACTGGGGCAAATGTTTCGTTGAAATCAATACCGGGTTGTTGGGAATATCCCTTCGCGACCAGACGCGCTTTATATTTTTTCACCGAACCATCTTCCACTTCAAGCCAATGACATCTTTTTTGTTGGACAAGTCCACGAGCTCCCAAATTTTATTTTTTTCAATCATATTAATTTCTTCTTTCATTGCGTCAATCTAAACTTGCTTCCTTGCTGCTTCTTGAAAATCTCGTGGTTCACAGAAAAATGCAACATCACAGTTCGCATAAATATCTTTCAACGATCTGAATTTTTTCACAGGACTTTCTTGATCATTCGGACTTTCATAACTTGAGGCCGATGTTTTTTGAGGAGCTGATGAGGTACTTGGCTCTTGAAATACTCCTTGTGTTGAAACTGGCTCGGTAAATTCTGCATTTAAATGAGGTGCTTCATTTGGCGTCTTCCACTCCCATGCTGCACTGTCATCAAAAATTACATCTCTTGAGATTATAAGTTGATCGGAGATTGGATTGAGCAATCTGTATCCTTTTGATTCGTCACTGTAGCCAATGAAAATAAATGCTTCTCCCTTCTTGTCAAATTTTTCTCGTCGTTCTGCAGGGATATGAGCGTAAGCGATGCACCCAAAAATTCTCAAGTGATCAATAACAGGCTTAAGTTGATTCCAAGCTTCAAATGGAGTCTGATTTCAGACTGCTTTTGTCGGCGATCTGTTTAGTAAATAAATAACACTATTCACAGCTTCTGCCCATAAATTGTTTGGCAAACTTTTCCCTTT
This sequence comes from Rehmannia glutinosa, assembly GCA_016081115.2. Lineage (NCBI taxonomy): Eukaryota > Viridiplantae > Streptophyta > Magnoliopsida > Lamiales > Orobanchaceae > Rehmannia > Rehmannia glutinosa. The sequence goes on along the minus strand of CM071925.1, from coordinate 77,092,792 downwards.
CAACATGCTTCTTGCCATTTCGACCACCGTGCGATTTTTTTCTTTCAAAGAACTCCGTTCATTGAGGGCTTCTACCGATCGCGTGAGTTGCCTTTGAATACCATTTTCCTTGAAGTATTTTAGAAATGGAGAGCTTATGAACTCCCCTCCGCGATCCGTTCGGAGCATCTTCATTTTGAAACCACTTTGCGTTTCTGCCATTTCTTTGAATTTGAGAAATACTGAAAAAGCTTCTGATTTCTCATGAAGAAAGAATACCCACATCATCCGGCTATAATCGTCAATAAATAGAATAAATATCGTTTACCGTTCAAAGACGGAGTTCGTACCGGACCACAAATATCCGAATGCACTAACTCCAAAGGTTTCTTTGCCCGCCAAGATGTTTTTGGAAATGGTAAACGATGTATTTTTCCACAAACGCAACCTTCACAGATATGATCTTCATTTTTAAAATCAGGAAGTCCTTCAACCATTTTCTTTTGCTTGAGAGTGTGAAGTCCGTTTGTGTTCAAATGACAATATCTCAAATGCCATAAAGTGGACATATTCATGGACTCAGAATTAAAGGCAAATTGATTTCCGGATGGCATGATAAGAGGGAAGACCTTCTTTATGTTTATTTGAATTTCAGCAACAATTGCACTATTTTTCTTATCAAATATAGTGCCTTTTCCATCGTCAAATGTGACAGAATACCCATTTTGTATGAGTTGTCCAACACTCAAAAGATTTTGAGTTAATTTAGACACATAAAGAACATCATGAATAAACTTTTTGTTACCTCTTTTGGTGTAGACACCGATGGTTCCTTTTCCTTCTGCATTTTGAATATTTCCATCACCAAGCTTTACTTGAGAGCCGCATCCAGAATCAAGTTGCTCGAAAAGATTTTGATTTCCTGTCATATGGTTGCTACAACCGCTATCCAAATACCAAACATTGGAAGGCTCAAGTTCTGCATTTAGGCTTGTGTAGAACAAATTTTCAGAGTCTTCCTCCTTCGTAAAGTTAGCTTCCGTCATGTTCTTCTTTTGATGTCAGCAATCCCTTTGTGAATGATTAGGGATTCTACATCTTTTATATCTATATCGACAATTTTTGGAATTGTGGTTGGTCTTTCGGCAAATGATGCAATATGGACCATCTCCGAATTTTTGAGGTTGCTCCTTTTTTTCTTCAAAATTCTTTTCACGTTCATCTTTCTTATTTTGACGATTTTGTCCAAAGCGATTTTTCCAAAAATTGCCCTTTCTTTGCTGCGAATTGCCACGTGGTTTTTCTGAAATATAAACACTTGATTGAAAAGCTTGCTCCACGAACTGATTAGATGATCGATTAATCCTTTGCTCATGTGCTTGCAAGGAACTCATCAATTCATGCATCGTCATTTTCGAGAGATCTTTCGCTTCTTCTATGGCTGCCACACAATGATCATATTTAGGTGGTAAGCTTCTAAGAATCTTCTCAATCACCTTCTTCTTTGGAATGTTGTCACCAAGGCTTTCAATAAGATTCACAATATGAGAGACTCTTGTGAAAAATTCTGTCGTCTTTTCAGTTTCTTTCATCAACAAAGTATCGAAATCTCTCCATAATGATTGCAATTTTATGGAGACTACTTTATCATTCCCTTGGAACTCTTTATGCAAAATCTCCCAAGCATCTTTTGCCTTTTTCTTATTGAAAATACGGGGGTATATAGACTTGCTTTCCCCCTGCTTAATGTAGCGAAGAGCGGTCCTATCCTTCCTCTGGTTTTCTTTGAACACCTTCTGATTTGATTCACTCCAGCTCGTAGAACTTCCACTTTCAGGGGGTTCGTCATAAGATTTCTCGATTATATCCCAAAGATCATGAGAGATGAAGAAGTCTCTCATTTCACTGCTCCAATAATCATAATGTTCGCCTTCGAAAATTGGTACTTCACTTGGAGAATATTTGAACATGGTAAGACTTGAATTTCCAGCCATCGAGTACTCTTGATGTTGCTTCAGAAAACAATAGGCTGAATTAAAACTGGACCGAGACTTATATCAAGTGAGACAGACCAAGACTTATATCCAATGAGACTGACTTATTTCACGAGGATGTGAAAGAGGATAAATGTGAATGAGAACAAGCAATTTTTTTTTATATTTGTTTTTAAGAGGTGGACAATGCAAACAAAAGTGATTTTTAAAAGGAATTGATGGGTTATATGGGCTGAATGAATTTTTTCTTTTAAAGGTGCCGACTGCAATTTCAAGGCTGATTGGCAAGTGAATTTGGAGGCTACAGAACAGCTTTTGGTATTTTAGGCTGAACGATTTCTCTCTTTTTTTTGTTTCTGTTTGCTCCCTTTTTTTTTTTTTTTATTGACTCTGATGCCAAATTTGTTGGCACAGCAGAAGACAAAGAGCTGCTGCTCTAAGATGTTTTTTATTAGGATAAATTTTCAAATTACATAAGAGTGTTTAAGTGAGTCTTTTTATAGACTCATGCTTGAATCTAGATTCTTCCACTTAATTATTTTTGTTGATTACAAAGCATAGGTAAATGTATTTTTGACCAATTAGAACAATACTCCTAGATTAATCTAGAACATGACTCTTGAGAATTACAAATTAATTTCAACATTTCATTGAATGATTATCAGGTGGATATGCTTATTTAATGTGAAAAATTGTACCACGGGCATTTGATCAAAGAAATGTTTGCTTTCTTGTGATTGTTGGAACGAATAAAAGAATGGCCCTTTGGAACGAATTTGATTAAGATTTCTAGGTGTTTTGAGGTTAAGGTGTTGGAATTGGTTTTATTAAATTGGGTTTTGACCCGATTTTGACCAATTATTTAAGTGGGGTCATTTATTTAAAGTATGAAATAAACGAGATAAACGCTATCTACGCCGCGGGTAGATGAGTTTAGCATTTTGAATTTCTCAAAACCAATATCGGGTGAATGAGAAATAAATGCATAAAGTTTGCCACTTAAAATGCTTTTATATACGGAATATAAAAGGGTGGGAATATGGAAAGCCATATCCCACATAGGAAACATATTAAATGTTTGACTAGTTAATAAAGAGCTTCACCACTAATAAGGAGTAATCAAGTGGAACTCCTTATGGTACACCCTAAATGGACCAAGTCAATTTTGACTAGCCTTTGGCTAGCTCAAAAAAAGCACCGAGGACGGTGCGAGCACCGTCCGAGCCGGAGCCGGGCCCGGGCCCGCGCACGTCGCACATAGTCGCATTGGGCGCTTTCGAGGCGCACTTTGCACTTTGCACGTACGCAACGCGTCTGTCCAGTGTGAATGGGTGCATGCTAATAGGTGTGCTCCTTCAGGCAGATGGATCAGGACCATCAGATCGCAATCGTAACCACAAGCGCGATCCGACGGTCAAGATCGATCCGGACTGAGGATGCACCCGGCCTGCGAAGAGGCACCAGAGCTCTATATAAACCAAATTTAAATTCATTTCAACACATCAAAAATCGAATTTCACTTCATATTTTCTGCATTGTAAAAGAGAGTTTAATTGCATCAAAGTGTTCGTTGTACTTGCGATTTGTAGTGCAACTATCGCAAGTAGTTCGTCGTTGTATCTTGGGAGACGATTGATGTATTCCGTAAGCACCGTGAGCGGGGCAATCTCGTCTTAAAGAGAAAGAGTCCAACTCTTGCCTCGACGTCTTGATTTTACCGTTACTCTGCTCAACTGTTTTTTCAGTCATTCGGTATACACCAACTGATTTTTCCCAACATAAGGTACCAGAGATAAACGAGTATAGCCTATTACGTACCCTATTTTATTGCGTGAGGTACTCTACTATGAGACTGTGACAGTGTGTGATATAGCCCACAGAAACTCATCCATGAAATATATATATACTAGTACTACTGCTTTCTCGAATGGCAGATAAAAGAGTTCTGAGTTATGACATGGACTGATGAAGACGATGTGGTAATCTCCTGAATAAAATTTAGATTTGTTTGCTGTTTTGTTCGACAATAATTAACAAAGCTGTTGCACATGGAAACAATGTGATGAATCAAAAGTGGGATATAAAGAAAAAAGTTTAGAACCTTGAAGACTTGTTCGTATTTCTTCCTTCTTTTTACAATTTTACTTATGGTCTCTATGTTTTGCATATCTTTCTGATATATCTGTTCTAAGAAAGTATGCTAATTCACAACATATATCTATTTTACATCTTTAAAACTATTTGGTATTTAATGATACAGTTGTTGATAATCCATGTATTATTTACTTCTTATTGCATCAGTACATACTATGATTACATTGAGCTATTTGATTGAGGGAAAGTTGAACCAATCTTAAACTTAAGCTTCTATGAGATCATAATTCAGTGTTTAAATTCCCATAAAAACACATTCATTTTATGCTGCACACCAGGCGACAAAATCGCGAACTGCATGTATTATGTATACACCACTTTCAAATCCCTCATAAATAACAGAGTCCAGCCAACCAAGACATTAATTTTGGGATTGACCATGTTACTCTTAAAAATACTGAAATGTGGAAGACAATCTACCGATCATTCCACACAACGAGTTGTTCTGGCATGGAAAACGACGTTTTCTTCAGAAGTTTTACATGGAATTTGATCTGTATTAATTCGAAAACGAAAGAGACGGTAACACATTAAGAGAGTCAGAGATGTGATCTCTGATACAGAGTGGTCCTCCATTCTGCATAACTTGACAGATGACTTAAACCACTTCTCTTCTTTCAATTTCCTCAAGAATAATGCTCAGCATAAACAATGGAATTTTTCTATTTTATTAAGTTGCTTTCATCTCATTGAATTGTACTTTCCTTTTCATCAATAAATGATAGGAAGGGAACCATTTGGCAACTGATTGTTTTGAGCAAAATATTGGTTTTTACTTCAAGGGTCAGAGTTCATATCTGAAGAGAGAGTTAAATATTGTTCATTAAATTTGTAATTCATCGACATAAAAAGCAATTTATTTTGCCTAACTCAATGAACTGAATAATAACAATAATCAGATTTCACTTTTTTACTACTTGGAATTTAAAATGCATAGAGTGAGAAGATGGTGTTTTGATGTGAAATGAGGTTTGGTATTACATTTTCCTCTCTCTGTTTCTTGTTTAAAACCCACCTCATCATTACCAAACTTAATGTCTGAATTGAAATTCTCTTCACTTGTTCCATACAATTTTATTCTTATATTAAGTGATGCTGTCAAAAGATTATGCTTATTGTTTGTGTGACATAATTTGTCTCTCTTCAGTCCTTTAAGGGTGAAATTGTATTCTCTTGTTACAATTTAATTTTTTTTTAAAAAAAGACTTAATTCTTCGGATATTCGATGGTTTGTACAATTGTTATTGCATAAATTCCCAAATAATTTGTTTTCTCCCCATGTATCTCTGTATGAACGAAAACCACACATGGACACCTTCATAAACAGGGTCGTAATTGACATAATGAATCGCCTCAGGCCCCAAAATTTTATTGAATTTATGTATAATGTTAATGTATTATTGTCCAGAAAAATATACGAATATTTAACTTTGAGTGCACCATTTGTGAAGCGCCTCAAGTCTAAAAAATTTTGGTTCAAAATGAGGGTTGTTGGTTTCCCTTATCATGACATGCCAATTGTTGGGTAAGATTAGCTTGTTTTTAAGCACTTGTTCATTTTGGCTTGCCTCAATAACCAAGCTATACATTAATCTCTTTCAGGTAATGTCCATTTCTCGCAAGATTTGCGGGATTTATCTTTACTGGACCAACTCAACGTGTCGCATTGAGAGACAAAGTGATCAAAAAATAATTGCACAATATTGCCTTTAGATTCACACCTTAATTTGTTTTAACTGAAGGTCATATTCAAAGAAACAGAAATATGATATGGGCAGTAGTAATATATGTACTAGTTCAAGGCTGTTCATGAATTGATGCATATATGCTCAAATACGACACATATATAACGATGTGTGTGATGTACAAGTTCCATATATAATCACATATATATTCTTTTCTTGCCATGCTGTATTGTTTTTTGTTTGGTTTCAGTTTGGTTGTTGGCTCTTTGGCTTCTTACAAAATGCTCAAATGACCTCGAAGCTCATCGAAGCTGTCGTTTTCGACATCGTACCCGTGCTTGTTGAGTGGTCTATTTTTTTCCTCACTCACTTTGTGATATATCCTTTAAAGGAATTGCTCTTTGTTTGGTGAGACTGCAGTTACATGCTTACTCACAGTAACCCTTTTTATTTTTTATTTTTTTTTATGTTTAGTCATGATATATAAAACAGTTCTATCTTCCATGTCTTCTTACAGATCACATGTTTCCTACATGGTGTCAGTGTCTTTTAAAGTAACCCTTCTGTTAACAAACAGGGGCAAAAAATGGGTAATTAACTGCAATTTTAGTCATGTAGCTCTATGTGAGGTTGGCAATAATAACCTTGCAAAAATCATGATTTGCAATAGAGTCCCATAATGTTCAAAAAACTTGATTTCAATCCTTTGGTCGCAAAAAGTGAAAAATTTGTAAGAAAATCCACATGTCCATATTTCCGAATAAGTCTACTATATGAGAACCAATTTCGCTTATGTGTACAACTGTCAAATGAGTTTTTGTCGAAATTAGTTTCTATATCAGTGGGTTCGGCCGGAAATGTGTACACGTGTGTTTTTCAGCAAATTCTCCAATTTTCAGTGAATAAATGATTGAAATCAAGAGCTTTTTAATATTGCGGGTTTATTCGCAAATCAAGATTTCTACATGACTATTTTTTCCGACCCCTATAGATACGGATTAAAATTGCAATTTACCCTAAAAAGACAGTACTCTTGAAAAATTGAAGCCAATTGTCCCAACTTGTGTTGGGATACCTCTGTGTAGAAGAAAAAAGAAAAAAACAAATTGGAGCCAATTGAATGAGAATAGTTGTTTAGCATATTCAACTAGATAGGGGGGCCCTTTTAATCTATATATATAAAACTGACCTCTTAATAAGTAAGTGGTAGAATTCTGTTGGATTGGTGTCTTGATTTCCATCCACTCTTTTGATTTGTCACAATTATTGCTAATGATCACTGAAGTACTTTAACTCGGAATGATGAACAAATTAACATGTTTCTTTTATTGAATTGCAATTGCCTCGACGTCTATACTTAATTACTAATTAGAGAGATAACATTTTATATATATGTATTGCATATATGCAATGCAATTAATAGGATTTGTGATATAAGATTGTGGTGATAACTTCTTTGACATTAACTCTCCAGATTGTATATATGTTGGTCCAAAAGAAGGATATAAGTGTAGCATATGAGGATGCAAGATTGAACCGAAAATGGGGGGATTAATGTGATATCTGGACCATCTCACATGTCGTTTTTGGTGCAGAAAAAATGATGGGTCATCTCCCTCATCAAAGTTTTCAGTTATTGTCATCAGATGACTACAAGACTTTGACCATTACATTTCTGGAAAATGGACAGAAATAGCAATTTTTTTTCTTGTGGTGTCTTTGAAATATGTAATGAAATGTTAATTAATTTATAAACTTTGTCATTGATCATAGGATTTGGCTCACACAATATATAGGTAAATTGCTATAAGTTACTTTTTTTATATTAAATTGGCAATAGGATTACGAACGATTCGTTCTTCATGTCTATTTCACTTAGTCAAATATTCTTCTGGACTTGACATGGTATGATTAATTTCAATACCATGTATATATGAATGCATTATGGACATGTATATACAACCACATGTATACGTTGTCTGTATGTGTATTTTCTTTTTTTTTTCTTTTTTTTTGGTGGGGGGTAGGGGGGTGGGGTGGGTGTTAGAAAAGGTTAAAAGTAGGAGGCATATATCATTATCATGCAGGTAGCAGGAGGCAAAGTAGCAAATGCAATAAAGTTTGCATGACATCATCTTCCTATCTCAACAGTTACTTCTAATCATTGCACTATACAATTTTTTTTTTCTTGCAATGAAATATACCAAATTCATTTGACTATATATATAAAGGCATTATATTAAATAGTAGTGCAAATAAATTTACTTTTGAGTCTGCATGCACCATCATCATCATTCACCAAAGTTAATAAAAATAGATATGTCCTCAGTCATAAGTCCCCATCTGATCTGAAAATATGTCTTGGCCACCTCTCCTTCCACCAATTGCATATATACTAAATATTCCTACAAATATATGCTGTAAAAATTGTTAGTGCAATACAGGTTGTGCAGTAAATATTCTGTTGGGATTGGACAAAACAATGGGGGTGGACATAAATCATAATATTACTTCAAAATTATAGTTATATATTCCATTGTGATTTATTTTCTTAACTTTTGTTTTGTGCATGGAGTTATAATGGGTCAAACCATCAATAGAATTGTTTAGAGTTGAATATAAATTTTCTTTACTTATTTAAATTAGGGTCATATTAATTAGTCATTAATTACACAACAATAGATAGGCTAAACTAATTACACAACAATATTTAATTCACTTTGTTTGAGACTAACAATGATATACTTCCATTTAATGCAAGGCAAAGTAGGAAGAATATGGAAAAAGATTATGATCTCAATTATATTTATGATGTTTTCTTAATCTGTGTGAAAAACTCAACTTGCTTATCTTATTGGGACGGATGGATTATTATTAATATTTTTAAGATTTTTTTTATTTTACTAATTCTTCTATTTTATATTTCTTAAATCATAAAATTTAAATTTTAGAAAGAGTGAAAAACTATAGTGTTAATCTCCATGACCATGTTGATCGATGATATCGGATATGAAGGAGATGTCCATTGACAAGGACTTTTATGTGATTCAATTGATAGCCAGTAGAGTTATTTTGTTGATAGCCAGTAGCGTTATTTTGTTGAACAAGGATTGATCACGTTATCCTTGTTGTGGTTTTCTATTGTAAAAGGGTTGAGCACCCCTTCTGCTCTTATGAGTTGTGAATAAAACTTTTTGGGCAAAATTATTTTTTATAGTCCTCTAAGTGGAATACATCGGAGATTTAGTCCTCGCTTGTTTCAATTTTGACATGTAGAGCTTTAAGTGAGATTTTTTAGCTTTTTAAGTCTTGCGACCTGCTACAATAGGTAAAAGTCACATGTGGAATTTAAAAACAAAAAAACTTATTTTTCATTTATTTTTGATTGACTTTGCATCATATGTGACATTAGAGTTGTAGGGGTGAGAATTAAAGGGAAATATAAGAATTTAAAAAATTATATTTAAATATAAAAAAATTAATATATAATAAAAACAAAATTGTTTATAATTTTAACAATTTGGTAGTTTCGAAAAACTGAATTATTTATGAAAATTAGAAAAAATAATTTTCAAAATTATATTTATAACCAAACGTAATTTAAATTATTTTCGAAAAGAATAAATTATTAATAGAATAATTTGGTAATTTTTCGAAATCATAACCAAATTAATTTTTTTCCAAAAAGAACAAATTATATATTTTTTTTAAAATAATTAAATATAGTAGGGGTCTAGGTTGCTTGAAACTATACCTTTTCAATTATTTATATGTTTAACCTTTTTTATTTTGTTTAAAATTTGAATGTTTAAATTTTGAATATAATATTGTATTGATGTTGTTTAAATTGATTATAAATGAAATTTGATTTTTAAAAAAAAAAAGATATTTAAAAATTTATTCTTATGATAAATAGCTTTTCTATAATTAATTTATTATTTTCAAAACTAATTTAAGTTACATTTAATTATAAATATAATTTTTTTACATTATTATTTCAACTTTTATAAATAAATAAGTTTTTAGAAATCATCAAATTATTAAAATTGTAAATAATTTATTTTTGCTTATATATTAAATATTTTTTATATTTAAATATAATTTTTAAATACTTATATTTTCCTTCATTTTCACCCGTTACAACTGCAATGCCACATATGATGCGTAGTCAGCCAAAAATCAATATAAAAATATTTCTTTTTTTATATATATATTCCACATAAGCCCAGCAGGTGATTTTTACCTGTTGTAGGAGACAAGACTACGGGAGTGTTTGCAAAAATTTCTGCTTTTAGAAGAAGTAATTTATTATAGCAGAAGTAGAAGTAGTTGAGAATCAGAAGTTGGTAGTGTTTGCAAATAGAATTAAAAGTTGAGAATGAAAAGTTGAGAGTGTTTGGTGAAAAAGTAGTAAAAGTACTTTTTTATTTGTAAAATTCAAACTAAAGCAGAATCTAAAGGACCCATCTCCCTGCTTTTAGATTCTCGATTAAATGAAGCAGAATTAGAAGCAGAAATTGGTATATGCAAACACTAAAAACTGCTTTTTTTTTAAGCAAAAAACTGAAAAGCACTTATTTTTAGTGTTTGCAAACACTCCCTAAGAAGCTGGAAGAAAAATCACTTAAAGGATTATATCTTCAAAGTGATCCACTTAGAGGACTAAAAAAATAATATTGCAAAACTTCTTGCCTTGTAAAAAAATGATGATCGTATGGATTATCGAGTTTTATGGTTTTAAATCGTAATCACAGAGTAATTTACTGGTTTTATCCTCAAAATACGAATTCTTTAATCCAATAACATTCTACAATTTGTTCATTAATTTGTTTTATGTTGATTGTGCTATTTCTATAGCATGTCAAATACTTTTTCTTTTTCCCTTTTTTTTTTGAATGGATGTCAACTAATTCTTCAATTAATCAGTTATATGTTATAAATTTTTAGACAACTATTGCATAGGTTCTTAATTTATTTTTTTTGAAAAAACTATTGTAGAGGTTCTTAAGAAAACAGTTAAAGGTAAAAATATTCGAACTTTTGATGAGTCAAATATTTGATAGTCCTTGTTAAAAAAAAAAAAAATATTATAGTCCTTAATTGTCAATCTTAGGCTTTTAAAGGGAATTGAATGTACCTAGTTCAATTGGTTGAGTATTTGTAACAAAGGCTATTGATCTGGGATTATATCCCACAAGTCTCACCCCTCCTAAGATCTTGTATTAAAAAAAAGAAATCTTAGGCTTTTTAATTAAACTGTACAATGTGGCTCAAAAAAATTAAACTGTACAACTGATAAAAGAAAAAAGTGAATTTCCTACTATTTTGTACATTATTTGTCACACTTGAAGGTTTATTTTGAATACGAAATTATTATTTTTTAAATACTTTAAATATAATTTTCCAAGCAATGGGTGGTATTAATTTCATATAAGAATAATCTTTAATATTTATTTTTCTCTCCTTAACCGACAATTAATATAAAAGAATTTGCAAAACTCGTTCATAAAGTCTTTAAAACAGACAAGAATTGCCCTTATTTTTAATTGATCGATTATTGTTTGTTTCATCTTTCTGAAAATATATGACATAGAAACCATCTTGTCGATAAGATACGACATGACAGAAACTAGTTTTGTCAACTAATTGGCGAATAGTAATTATTAGGCTGTACAGTAACAAGTGGACCTTCATGGATCATCTTCTTTGAATTTAAAGTTCCAAAGACTGTTTATATTGTAAGATATTTATATTCGTATTGACTTAGAATAAACTAGCGATATCAATTTTGGAAATTCGAAGTAATCAAGAAAAAAGTAAAATGTATCTGCATAACCTCAAATAATGATCGCAACTTTTAAATTGAAATAAAATAATAACTAATCCAAATTTATATGCGCTCAGCAAAATGGTGCCTACCATGACTTCTCCATGGGAGGTGAAATTTCGATTCAAAATTCAGTTGTTTCTAATATACCATTTCTATATTTTTTAACATTTTTCAACATTTTTCATTGGGATAATTGAAAAAAGATCTCTAAGATTTAGTCTAGTTACCAAAAAATCTAGAGATTTATGAAAATTTCAAAATAATCCTTGAGGTTTGATTTTGTTTTACATTTTCTCATTTCATAAATAACAAAATTTTAAAAATCCCCCTAATCAGTTATCCTCTTAAATTTAAGATAAAATCAAATCTGATGGGTATTTTATAATATTGAAATATCTCTAGATTTTTTTGTAAGTCCAAACCTTCGGGTTGTTTTTTTTTTTTTTTTTTTGTAATCCCTTTTTTATTTTCAAATATGTTTTGTTAGACTCGCCTCTAAAAATTGGGAATAAATAATTCATATTTTTTGGCCAAGTTCGTTCCTTTTCTTTGACTCGGTTATGTGCGTACAAGTCGTAACAAGTTTTTCCTTAAAAATTACATTCTTTTTGTTTTTTTTACAGTTAATTGGTCTTAAAAAAAACTGACTTAAACTTAAATTTTTTGCAATGTGAATATGTGATCGTAAACATTAAATTAGGAAATATAAATAAAATAGTAAAACACAAATATCGAATAGTAGGAAAACAAACCAGAAATAGAATTGAAGTGGTCCATCTGGGATTCCTAAATTGAGCAGGCACAGATTGTTTTGAAATCGTCAAAGATAAATGTGGAGACTTTGGATATCTTAAAATGCATAGAAAAACACACACACACACTCGTGCACTCTTGGAAACATCAATATCGTGACTCCCAGTCAAAGCGTGGACACTATTTTTCAAGTTGGATTTATTTTGGTTGAAAAAATTAAATATACTATAATATGGTTCTAGCTACAATTACCAAAATATAATGAATTTTTTTACTCTCTATTTTTGAGTTTCTTGTAGTATACTTGTATATTTCCATCATTTGAAACTAAAATACATACTATCATCAAAGTCATAGTCCAACTAGTAATTTTCTTCATAAGAATGTCACAATGTTTAATATTTGGGTACATTTTAATCTAACTAGTAAGATGAACGTGCAACGCACGTAAACCAAATAATTTTATTAATTTAACTCAAATTAAATTTATAAATTTGGAATCAATTTTTATTATATTGTTTGTATTTATTATAAATGTCATTCATGTATTTTGATCTTAAAAGAAAGTTTGCAAAAACTAAATTTAAACTTATTTGTCGGTGAAATATGGTTAAGATATTTTAAACTAAAAAACATAATACTTAAATGATATTATCGCTCAACAAAGTACAATGGATATTAAAAAACTGATGAGTAATCTATATAAAAATTTAAAAAATATATATTCAAGACGAGTTTTAAATTAATGCATCTTGTTTATTTTTTGAGTGTCTACTTCTTCTTCATACTTAGCTTTGAGATTTTTTTGCAAGTTTTGTTTGAATGCACTTTTAGCCCAGACATGATTGGTTGATGTATGGATGTATTTCTCTTTTACTCTATTTTCTAATGTGTGTTATCTTTTAAATCGGTTTGACTGTAAGATTCAGTTTTTCATTCATCACATGTGCTTCTTTTGTTAAGAACGATGAGAAAGTAAAATTCTATTTTATGTTTAGAAGCTTAGCTCCCGTACATATTTTGATTCATGTTCTCTTTTTTTTATATATTTAAGTACATATCATGGGAGGGGAGGGATGATGGGAGTCAAATCCCACACCTCTAGCTGGGATGAAAGTATTTACCACTCGATCATTATCTAATTTTTCTCATGTTCTCCATGATTAAATTAATTATTTATATAACAGAAATGAAGATAAAATACACTAATCAATTGTAATTAAAAACAGTCAATAAATTGATTCAGTTTGAAAGAATAGTCACATTTATATATCAAATAAACGACATGACCACATCATAGAGATCAAAATTATTGAGTGTCTAACAATATTTATGCTCTATTCTATTATCATTAAGAGCATGCACGACATCATAAATTTATTATTTCCACATAATTTTTTATTATTAAGTGTGCTGATGTGACTAATTGTTATTCTAATTAATTTATGTATCAAAAATTAGTTATGTAATATAGTAATGACAAATTTAATAGCAGTAAAAATTATTAATTAGTACATTGAAATAAATTATATGAAGAACCTTAATTACGTCTTTTATGTTGTTTTCTTTCAAAAAATCACTTTACATTCTAAAAATTCATCCAATGGAGCATATCCAAAGTATAATCCATCATTCAGAGCTTTACAACAAAATTATAGAATATAAAAATATAATAATCTAGAAGTGTGTCAAATAACCAAAAAACATAGGTTAAGCTATATCATTTTTATAAAAATGGCATAATAAAAAACCTCCTCACTTTTTAGTCATCATGTTCTATGCATGTGACATTTTCGAGCAAAATATAGGTCTCAATTTATTATTTTTTTTGTTGTTGTAAAATCAGAAAAAACATCATATATAAATTGACAGACTATCTTTTCATTGTCTTAAGCATAAAAAATTCATTTTATTCATTTTATCTTTGTCGGTGAGCATCTTTCAATGTAGCATAAAATTTACAACACAATTCACAAAAGTATAATGCATGTATTTGAATGCTTAAAATGTTAAATATAAATATCTTCATAAATTTAATCTTCGACCTAATATTAAATTAGTTTTACCAGATGATGAATTTGATGTTGAAGAATGTCAATATATATATTTGAGCATTTGATTAAAGGATTATTATTATCCATATATAGAATTTTATATATGAATGTTTAGAATTTTACTTTTGAACTCTAAAGAAGGGAATAAATATAACTTTTTAAATCTTACTCAAATTATTGTTCTTTTTTGTCTCTTGATATTCCATCACAACTTTTTTTATTTATTAATTGTATGTATGTATATTTTTATTCATAGATAGAATTTTATTTAACAAAATAAAATATAATAGGAAAAAAATAAGAAAAAGGGTTAAAAGTAAAGAGGATTAAAAAATGGTATATCCGTCATAGTAAATTTAGAAGAAAAACATGAAAAATGCTATTTAGATCATTGTTAATTTAACATTTACGATAAAATCTGGTTGCACTTGAAAAATATACATTTTAAAAAATAAATTGTTAAAGAGAGTGACATGTTTTAAAATGCATAACTATGAAAATAACGTCTGACCAAAATTTACATTATTACTTTAATAATACATACATATGTACACTACAAAATGTGAGATCAAAATCATAATAATTTTTTTATATATAAAAATTAAAGTATAGTGCTTATATCTTCAAAGAGACTCAAGATTTAAAGGTGACTAAAATCAATTTACTTTTGTCAGTGAATTAATATTTAAATTATAATGAACAATTTATTTTCAAAATCATGTTTATTTTTGAAATAAGAAGGAATATATTACTTTGATCCATAAATAAACTTTTTGATAAATTTTTTCACTCAAATATAATGTAGTGGTCGCCGTCTAAAATTCAGATATCAAGTAAGTTTTATATTTATTGTGTATAACTTAATACAATATTTTTTAAGTAAAAGATTAGCATATCAACATGTAGGTTATAAAATATGTACTTATGATATAAATGTCATATTATTATTTTTTTTAGTTTTTCTTAGCGCATATATATATATGTACTTCTTTAAATTTTCAGGTTTTGATTCTTGTTTCCATATTATATTACATTTTTTTTGTTAAGTTAGATTGTTTCACTACCTAAATAATATAATACATAATGTTTTACCTAAAATTATATAATTTATTAAGAGTGTATGTAAGTTTTAATCAAAGCTAAGTATTGTCATACATGTTAAAATGTACATGTGTAAGTGATTTTTCTTCAATATTTCTTCTACCATTCTTACAATAGTATATTTATACATATATACCATTTTAACTGTATTTTATTTAAATCTATTTTAACTTATTCTATTAATTTTTTATTTTTTTAAATCAAAGTCTATTTATTGATGCAATGTTTTTCAACCAATACACCTCTATATAAGTAATAAATAAAAAAACCACCATAAAATAGAAATACTAAATAGGAACAATAATCAATATAAATTAAAATTCATGATATGTAAAATAGAATAAGATTATTAAAAGTCATATTGACTTCTTATTTATAATTTAAAAATAAAATATTTTTCTACAATAAAATAACTTATTTTCTTATTTTATCCAAACTTGTTAGACCTTTCATCCTTTTGATTAAAAAATTATTATGCCAAGAAAAATAAAATTAAAATTGAAAAATATATTTTCCTGCTCTCTATACCTCCATATTAAAAATTAAAATATAATTTATAATTGCATTTCGTTAAGTTTGAGAACAAATATTTATCCTTTTAAGTATCTTTTATAGTTAATTTCATGTTTTTATTATCATATTTATTGGGCTTATTTTATTTAACTAAAAGAATATACAATGATATATTATTAAAATTGATAAATGAATCTAAATTATAAGATTTGATAGTTCAAATGGTTCATCCATAAAAAAATAAATAAGTGCATAAATATTAAAGAAAAATTAGCTCTCAATTTTCAATTTAGCCTCAAAATTCTTAGTATTTTTTTTATATTGTTATTGAAATTTTTGTTGTAAAATTATTTTTCTTTCATTTTTTATTTATTTAGTTTTACAATAGAGATATATATGCCAACCCTTAAAAAAGTAAAAAACAAATTATAAATATACAGTTGTGGATAAAAATTAAATAAATATTACTCATCTCATTCACTTCACTTTGAGATTTAAAATATCATTTCATTAATTTCAAACACATAACTCTGAGCTAAGTTTATTTCATTTTTAAATTTTAGAGTATGTACTTATAATATATTTGTTTTGCAAATTTAACTTTACATTGTCACAATGATCGAGTTTTTTTTTATCGAAAGAATACATGAATAAAATAAACTAATAATTGAATCTAAATCATGTTGAACCGTATATCCATTATTACGGAAAAAATATACATAAAGATTAATGAATAGATCTTAGTAAAAAATAATATTTATTCAAAAATTTAGTAAAAATTTATATTTAACTTATATATCTTAAAAACTAATTATTTTTTATGGGAAAAACATAAAATTCCTTGAAATTTTCAATAGTCGCGAATTTCCATCTTCCCATACCTAAAAAATGTATCATTTACTCCAATCAAAAATAATATTATCTCACAATTTAGAGTGTGTGATAGATGATAAATTTATTATAGTATGGATATTCTCAAAAATAGTGCAGTTAAAAAAATGTATTTTGTCCTGTTATTTATTTTACATAAAATAATATTAAATATTTTTTATTTATTTTTTCTCTTTATTTTTCTGTAAATTCATACTCTTTTTTGTTTTTTGATGTATTTAATTATTTAGAAAATTAAAGAAAGATATTATAAATGTGTATTTTACATACCACTCAACTTTAAATGGCTAAAATTCTCTCATATGAAGTCTTTTATATATGCTTATGACATATGGTTGGAAAGCTCTCGATATCTAGTATAATATAAAATAAATATTATCTAAAAATTTAAATTATTTAAAAAATTAAAATTGAAATAAATCATACAAGAAGGGTTTGGAATATAAAGAGACACTTGTCAATATTATTAAACAAATAAAATCAAAATCAATATGAAAAGCTACTTAATTACCCTTAAAGCTAACTTTACCATGAGGACATTTTTAGCAAATCAAATTTTTCAAGAAACCTTAAAACCTATTCACACTTTTATAATAGAATATATAGAGATAGATATAGATATAGATAGGTATAGAATAGATTAGTTCTTTTTATGGATTATCATGGTATTTTATGATTCAAGATGAACATTTCACAATACTGTAAAACTTTATTTCTACTCGTCCTTCCCTATCTTTTAATAACAACATGGAATAGGGTATTAAAAAAAAAAAAAAAAGATGAACATTTCACAATGCTTGTGCAGTTGTGCGTTGTATTTCCTGTTCAGGGTAGAATATCTTCCTCCTGTCGACATAATTGTCCCTTTCCCTTTTTCTGATACATGTCATAAACGTAGTATGAAATCCTTCGATGTTTCCTATGAGAATTAAATTGAGCTCATCTAAATGCAATATTTAAATTTTCAAACTCTGATAATCTCACCAATTGCACAACCAAATCGATAGCACCCATTTTTAATTCATTGAACGTGTATATTAGTTGTGACCGTATGTTGGCTTTATTCCCAAAAAAAATTCAGTTTTATAGTTAGGGCCAAAGACAAGGGTCAAGGCCTCAAGGGTTGGCACTAAGACCCTAATGAAAAAATTTGGTCTACCTTGTTTTAGGATTTTGGTTTTTGAAGACATGATTTAATTGATCGGACCAATTAATGAAAAAAGACGACAAGGTTGGGATTTATTTGATATATAACATAGTGTTAAGAAGTTTGTAAAACTCAGACATGTATTGATCGGCCAAAATGAAAAATGACGACAAGATCTTATTTGTCATAAAAGTTCAAGCTTAACCCTCAAGGTTTGTCCTAGCTGTAAGCATAATTGTATATAAAATTGAAGAAACAAAAATCGAAATCCCGAATCTTGAACTTCATGATTTTCATAATTAAATCGTAATCAGGGTACTAACCTTGAGTAGCCATTAATGTCCTTCTTTGTTGGAGATGGAAGAAATCACTTTCTCTCTCTTGGCCTTTGTTAATCCCACAGAACGTAATTTTTTTTTTTTGGTAATAGATTTTCAAGTTCTGAATGAGTTCTATTATAGGCAGAGAGAGGACCGGTTTCGATAGCGATTATCTCCGCGAATAAGCGTGCAGCGGCGTTCTCAAGACACGTTCTATCAACGTGTGTAGAGGTGGAATAGAAACCACCTCTTATCTGGTCAATTAAGACTTATATGATAGCTTATTTATTTAAACCATTAATTAAATATTTAAAATTCATTATTTAAATAATTAAATTCTTAATTATTTGCATGTGGGCCACATAGTAATTTTACATTCTCCCACTTGGCCCATGTGACAAATAAATCTTCATGGTTTAAATATTAAGACGTAATGCGCATAACATAAAGATAAGTCTTACATTCATTGGTCAGATCATACTGTTATAATAAGTATATTCTAATATGGGTCATAACGGTTCTATGTCATTAGCCCGACATAGTTCCTTCCATGTACCACAATATTAGTTTTCTACTTAAAATAACTCATAACTAAAATATCAATAATGGTCCACATTAATGTCTAAATCAGGCAATATCCCGTTAAAGTAATGTCAACATTCATGTATACATCAATGACAAACAGGGTAACAATTAATTTCAGAAACAATACATAAGAGATCTCAAAGTGTCAAATACATAAAGTATATAATTCTTAAGTTACATTAAGAATATTCATTCCTTCGACATGTCGAATAAATGTCTTTGGAGGCAATCCTTTAGTCAATGGATCCGCAAACATGACATCGGTGTTGATATGCTCAGTTGACACTTTTTGTTTCGAACTTTTTCTTTAACGGCAAGGTACTTTAGTTCCATATGTTTAGCACCTCTGGAATACTTGTCGTTTTTAGAGAAGAAGACCACTGCGGAATTATCACAGTAAATTTTTAGCGTCTTGGCAATAATGTCGACTATTCCTAGTCCTGAAATAAAGCTCCGCAACCAATTTCTTTGAATTGTGGCCTCAAAGCATGCCACGAATTTAGCTTCCATAGTGGATACAACAATGACAGACTGCTTCACACTTTTCCAATATATTGCTCCCCGAGCTAATAGGAACAAATAACCAAATGTGGATTTTCTAGTATCAACACATCCGGCATAATCCGAATATATATAACCAATCACCTCCAGATGATCAGACATTCGATAAGTAGTCATATGGTCTTTAGTTCCTTGCAAGTACCTCAAGACTTTCTTTGCAGATTCCCAGTGATCCATTCCTGGATTACTCTGATATCGGCCAAACATTCCAATAGCAAAACTGATGTTTGGCCTCGTACAAGTCTGTGCATACATCAAGCTCCCAACAATTGATGCATAAGGAATATCATTCATTTGTTTGCGTTCCAATTCATTCTTTGGACATTGCATAAGACTGAACTTATCTCCCTTCTGAATTGGAACGACACTTGATGAGCATTTTTCCATTCTAAATCTCTCTAGAACTTTATTAATGTATGCTTTCTGAAACAACCCTAATATTCCTTGTGATCTATCCTGAAAAAATTTCTATTCGGATCACATAAGTTGCCTCTCCCATATCCTTCATTTTAAAGTTCTTAGAGAGAAATTTCTTGGTTTCATACAATGAACCAAGATCATTTGTTGCAAGCAAGATATCATCAACATACAGAATTAGAAAGATAAACTTGCTCACACTGACTTTTAGGTATATACACCGATTAACAGTGTTTTCCTTAAATCCAAAAGACGTGATTGTATCATTGAACTTAAGATACCATTAACGGGAAGCTTGTTTAAGTCTGTATATTGATTTCTTAAGTTTACACACCATATGTTTAAACATCTTCTTCCAAATTCCCATTCAGAAAGGCAGTTTTCACATCCATTTGGTGTAACTCTAAATCATAATGAGCCACCAAAGCCATAATAATTCTAAACGAATCTTTCTTAGAGACTGGTGAAAATGTCTCCTAATAGTCAATACCATTTTTCTGAGTAAAACCTTTGGTAACAAGTCTAGCCTTGTATCGTTTGATATTGATGTTTGAGTCACGTTTGGTCTTAAAGACCCATTTACACCTGACTCTTTTACAACCTTCAGGAAATTCAACAAGATCTCAAACTTCATTATGTTCCATAGATTTCAGCTCATCTTTCATGGCATCAGACCATTTATTAGAATTAACATTTTCAATGGCATGTGAAAATGAAACTGGGTCATCATCAATTCCTAAGTCAAATTATAACTCTTATAAATAAACCACATAATCATCAGAAATAACAGATCGCCTTTGTCTATCAGACCTTCTTAATGCTATCTGTTGTGGTTCATTTACTATAGTAGGTTCATCAATGTTATCTTCATTGTGGGTGACTTGATCATTAATTTGTTGTTCTTGTCCAACATTAGGATGTTCAATAATTGGAGGAACAACAACTTTAGAAGAAGTTATAGGCAAAGGAATTTGCACCCTAACTTCTTGAATGTCCACTTTTCGTGGTTCTTAATTGACTCTCACTAACTTCACCATTCTCAATGAACCTAGAATTTCCAGTTTCAATAATTCTTGTACTATGTTTAGGACAATAAAACTTATACCTTTTGGACTTATCAGGATAAACCAATGAAATAACCACTGATTGTCCTAGATTCCAGTTTCTTTTTTTTTGGATTATATGCTCTTATCTCTGTTGGGCAACCCCAAACATGCAGGTGCCTCAAACTAGGTTTCCTACCAGTCCACAGTTCAAAAAGAGTTTTAGGAATTGTTTTACTAGGAACCCTATTTAACAAATACATGGCAGTTTTAAGTGCATGCATCCACAATGATGTGGGTAATAAAGAATTACTTAACATACTCCTAACCATGTCCAATAGAGTACGATTATGCCTTTCTGCTACACCATTTTGTTGTGGTGTACCTGGCATAGTGTATTGAGCATATATGCCACGTTTTTCAAGGAATTTGGCAAATGGGCCAGGGCATTGCCCTGATTCATTATATTTTCCATAATATTCACCACCTCTATCAGATCTGATAATTTTCACTTTTCTATCGAGTTGTCTTTCACCCTCATTAACAAATACTTCGAGGGCATTTACTAAATGAGATTTTTCATGTAATAGATAGACATATCCATAACGTGAAAAGTCATCTATAAAAGTAATGAAATATCTTTCTTTTCCGAAAGAGAAAACATCAAAAGGCCCACAAATATCAGTGAGTATTATTTCAAGAAGATGTGTGCTTCGAGTGGCTCCTTTCTTTGTGTATTTTGTTTGTTTTCCTTTAATACAATCCACACAAATACCAAGATCAGTAAAATCTAAATCCGGAGGATTTTATTCTTTACCATTCTTTCTAATCTTTCTTTAGAAACATGCCCCAAATGTTTATGCCACAAGTAAGCAGAATTTTCATTCACTAAACCACGTTTAGTTCTAACATTATGATGCAAGGTTAAAAGAGTCTCAGCAAAAAGATTATCAAGCCTAAATTTATATAGGCCATCATTAAGAACACCAGAACCAATGAGAAGACTTTGTTTGAATAAACTGAAACATCCATTACTGAAATTAAAAGAGTATCCAACAGAATCAAGTCTGGAAAGAGAAACCAAACTGCGAGAAACAGAAGGTACATAAAGAGTTTGAAACAAATCTAAATGGTGTCCAGTATCTAAAATCAGGCGATAAGTTCCAATGGCTTCAACTGCAGCTTTGACTCGATTTCCCATAAAGACATACTTTTCATTTGGATTTATGGTTTGGGTCATAAGGAATCCCTACGTCGTATTTGAAACGTGAGTGGTGCAGCCAAAATCAAGCCACCAAGTGTTATAAGTAACTTCAACTAAATTTGATTCGAAACATACGAAAGCGTTAATCATACCTTTCTTTTTGAACCATGCCTTACGTTTTAGGCAATCTTTCTGGAAGTGTCCTGGATTCTCACAGAAAAGTCACTTAAGGTTGTTGTGTTCCTTTTTCCGGACTTGTGCATTTAACTCATTCACTTTAAATGGTCCTTTCTTGCCCTTTCCTTTCTTTGTTTCGACTCTCTTACCAGCTGCTTGATTGGTTACGAGATGAACAAAATGAGTCCTCTGATTCTTAATTAATGTTACCTTCTGAACTAGCATACCATGAAGTTCATTCACATTCCACTTGTCCTTCATGGTGTTATAGTTCATTTTGAACGGGCCATACTCAGAGGGCAGTGAATTTAAGATAAACTGCACGAGAAAGTTATCATCCACGTTCATCCCTAAGGACTTTAGTCTTGCTGCAATGTTCGTCATTTCAATGACGTGCTCATGCATGCTACGAGAACCATCAAACTTCATGGTGGTCAAAGTAGCCATTAATGTCCTAGCAAGAGACTTATCAGCAGTTTGGGAACGCTCTCCTACTAATTTCATGAACTCCTTAGCATTTTCAGTATGAGGAAGGGTAGACTTGATGTTGTTTGGTATACTCATTCGCATAAACATCAGGCTCAGTCTGTTTGATCTTTCCCAGGCAGTATGGACCGATTTCTCAACATCACTGCTAGTCTCAGTAATAGCAGTGGGTTTCTCAACTTGAAGTGTTAGTCAAGATCCAAGACACCACGGTGAAATTGGATTGCTCGCACCATTCAGAGAACTTAAGCCCATTATACATTGGAACAGATGAAGCATGCGAATAAAGAGAAACGGGAACAGGTACTGCAATTAAAAGAGTTGATTTATCATTAATGCTTTGAGATGACTTAATATAGATTCAGATAAGACAAATAAATGTACATTGAAGTTTTCCTTTGGGTGATCCAACAATGCACTACATTAATCATAATTGATGTTAAAATTAGATTCACTTGATTGGTAATTAAATATACTCAAATTAGACATGCTCGTTATCTTTGGATATACTAAAACACATCTAACCAAGTATATTAATTATCCACGATTATGTTCTTGATTATAAAAATAATTTGATCAACCTTTGAGCGACCCGTAAATATTCTATAATCAATGAACATCAATATACTCATTACAAAATATCATAATGTCATTTCGATTAATAGTATCACATAATCATGTGTAATTGAAAATTTATTTAATTTAACATCTATAAATACTTTCTAATTTGGCCACTTTGGTGACTAACAAATTATTCATAATATAGACGTCAAATTAAATAATAACAATATACAGTAAGTTAGACTTAATGATTAGGCCACTTTGATGACTAACTAATCATCTATCATGTAAATTTCAAATATAAACCTAAGTATTTGAATTACAAAGAAATCATAATTGCATTGTACGCCCACTGAGCTTGAAATTCCAGGATATAAGTAAACTCCATATGATTATCATTTAACTAAAGGAGAAAACATAATCTGACATAATATATATACACTTGCATACAAAAAGGTCATCATGAAGTCATTCATTAATCAATGCATATAAGTTATCCAAATGGGACTTCAGATAGTTTCAAGAGTAAAAATAATAACCCACTTCAAACAATAATTTAATGGTAAGGTGGGAATCACATTATGACAATTCATATAACATTTGCTTTGTTTTTAACAGTATTATGCCATTTAGATAGCACTGAAGTAATACATATACGAGAGCCGTGTAATGATGTGAATTCTCATGCCCAATTACAAACTATTCGAATACTATCCTAAATAACAATACAGATTGCGAGCCCATCATGAGTCATCTACTACGAATAATTATATGAAACATAATACAGTACATATCTTCCCTTAATAGAGAGGATCCAACATGAATTCAATGTAATCAAAATTGACATCAGATTTCATAAGTCAATGTATATTGCAGCGGAAAACATAATTCATACGGATTTATAAATAATCATAATCATAATTGGAAAATCATGAGTTCTTAAACCGAGTGCTCTGATACCACATGTAAGCATGCTTGTACATAAAATCGAAGAAACAAAAATCGAAATCCCAGATCTTGAACTTCATGATTTTCACAATTAAATTGTAATCAAGGTACTAACCTTGAGTAGCCATTAATGTCCTTCTTTGTTGAAGATGGAAGAAACAATTTTCTCTCTCTTGGCCTTCATTAATCCCACAGAACATAAATTTTTTTTTTTGGTGATAGATTTTCCAGTTCTGAATGGGTTCTATTATAGGCAGAGAGAGGACCTGTTTCTGATAGTAGTTATCTGCCAATAACTGTTCTGGCAGAAACGTTCTCAAGACACGTTCTATCAACGTGTGTAGAGGTGGAACAGAAATCGCCTCTTATCTGGTCAATTAAGACTTATCTGATAATTTATTTAAACCATTAATTAAATATTTAAAATTCATTATTTAAATAATTAAATTCTTAATTATTTGCACATGGGCCACATAGTAATTTTACATGCAGCCTTGAAGTTGCAATTGCAACCCAACATTCTGGGTTTAAACATTAACTAACGCGGAGTGAGTGGTTGGGATTGTCCCTCCTTCCTCAAAGATTAGAATCATTTATGGGAAGGACGAGTGTCGCATAGACCAAAATAAGTGTGAGGTTTGTACCCCAACTGGTGTGGGGTAACTTTAGGTCAAAAAAAAGTGTTGAGGGTTGATCGGCCAAAATCAATGACCCACATAAGCCAATGATCCCGGATCGTTAATTTTCATCACATTTTTGTGTAGAAGGTTGTTTGCCGTTGTTTTCCACTAATTTTGACTTTTTGAGGCGTTTACACATTTTTTTATATTTTCTATTATTTTGTCTATTTTTGTATCTGATTTGACTAAGTAAATCAGTGTACCTGAAGTCACCACTTGAGGTTGGGTTCGGGGTCACTTCGGGTACTTTGAGTGGATGACCTAAAACAGAACACATGTAGCTGGGATGGCCCCGGCTAAGGCCCTCCGATGCTTAAGTCAGTTCAGGTTGTGAGGTAGATGAAGTAAGAGTAGTGAAGTGATGAATGAACAGTAAAAACTTTACCTCTTGATAATTGTGTCTGACTTTTATAGTGGTGATTATGTACTAACATATTGGTCCATGTGGCATCATCTGGAGAGCCTTCTTATCAGAGGATCAATGGTGGTTGGATCAGTTCATTTCGGATCAGTTTGGATCGGTCGGGTTCGTTCGGGCCGAACTCGGTCCGAGTAAAAAAGATGTGGATCATGCCTCTCTTAGTCAGTTTTGGACTATTATTAAGGGTAAAGTGGTAAAATCACTTTATTGGTTTATCATTACTCCCCCAACTTCTTCTATTCTTTTAAGTAAAAAAAGTTTTTATTTGGTTTAATTAAATACGAAAAGTCACGTATATGTGCCATTGATTGTGATTATTGGAGTTCCTTAGAGGTTGATAAATATTACTGAGAGAAGTAAAATTCATTTACTTTATCTCAGTTAAAAAAGATTTGCCTCGCTCTTGGGTCGCCTTCGGCATCGTCCTCGCTATAACTTTAAATCACCCTCGTCTTCGTGTTTCATCTGCCTTTGCTTCACTCTTCGTCTTTGCCATCGTCTTCACTGCCCGAGATCTGAGTAGCCTCTTCTTCTTAACTATGTCTTCTTCTAGTTCATCTGATTCGGGGTCGGGTTCATCCACTAGTTTTACCTCTCGCACCCATGACATGAAACATATCTTGAGATCGCGGCCCCCTGGGCTCTTATTAGATTCACGGTTGAGGGTCATGAAATACCCTCTATCCGTAGGCCATTTTTTATCCCTGATAAATTTGAGGTAATAGCTCACAGCTCCGAAGATATGATGGATAAGCCTCCACCTCAATGCCTTGCGTTTCACATAGCGGTCTTGGAGGCAGGCTTAGGTTTTCCCTTGCTGATCACATATAAAATATTTTAGCTGGTTTTAGATGTTGGCCCAGCTCAGTTAGTGTCTAACTCCTTTCGGCATATAATAGGATTTATCATACTTATGTGTTTCTTTGACGTGAACCCTTCTTTTGTTCACTTTTGGTCATTATATTCTATGGGTTCTTCTACCAAGAGGGAGAGGTTGGCTTATTTTACCTATCTTCTAAGCCCAATTGTATATTAC
This sequence comes from Rehmannia glutinosa, assembly GCA_016081115.2. NCBI lineage: Eukaryota > Viridiplantae > Streptophyta > Magnoliopsida > Lamiales > Orobanchaceae > Rehmannia > Rehmannia glutinosa. Next base: position 77,066,252 of record CM071925.1, on the reverse strand, counting down.
TTGATAAGCCTCCATCTTCCCATGGCACTTGGAAGGATTCATTCGTATTCATTCGACCCCCTCTGAATCGCCATGGAGGGTTTCTTTAGGTTGGAGGCTTGCACGACCTTGACCCTAAGGCCTTGGGCTAGCTACTTGGGATGAAAACTTATTTCCCATCGCTAACCAATAGGTGGTTCAAAGCTTCAAAATTACATACCGCAAACATTCAAGCAAAGAGCAAAATACTCTCAAGCAATACATTCTATCCTCAAGTCTAAAACTCAAGTAAATCGATCCAACACACTCGAAAAGAAAAAGAAAGCTTCAAACTATTAAAGATGAACATTGTTGAAAGACAAAGGGATCCGCACAACCAAGGTTGAAGGAAGTGCGATGGTTCTAGTTCAAACCAAGGCTTTGGATTCGTTGGAGGGCTACGTGATCAAATCCAAGAATCTAAAGGAGTCAAGTAGCAGGACAACCGTCTTGTGAAGAGTGAGTCGAGGAGTGAAATCACCGTATGATCAAGGTTTGCTCGGATCATTATATCTAGATTGTAACAATTGTTACTTTAGTGGATTACCTCTAAGAGTTGGAGAAGAGTGGAGTAGAGAAATTACCCTATCCTCGAACCACTATAAATTTCTCTTTGTTATTTACATTCAACACATTTATTTCTTGCTTTTTATATCTGATGTTTGGTAAATTTGCTAAGTCTACTAATAATAACTTAACCTGAAACAAGTATTGAATATATTTCAAACAAAGGGTGTAAGACTTCCGCTGAAAAATCAAGTCTGTTGTTTTTATAAAAGGTCGCTTCACTCAGCTGAGTTATCTTATCAACAGTTCTCTCGAGTCTGTTGAGTGGCTAACTCTACTGTTGAGGTTAAACTAAGTTGTCCCTCAAGGACTAAGCTGACTTGTGATTAAAACTCTTATTTAAGGACAAAAATCAAAAATTGTTTAACTCTATTCAATTCCCTACCTAGACTTAACATAAACACCCCTTGGTACCTACACTTGTCACGATCTTTTTCAGATCTATTTCATTTTTATGTGAACCTTCTAGCATCGCTTCATTTTACTTCATTGTGTGCTTCACCTCATCATGACACGCTTATGCACTTCACTATACACTACATTGTATACTTCACTTCATTTTGGTCTTCGCTTCATAGTTCACTTCATTATTCTATACATTTCGTGGTTCACTTCTTTTTCACCTCACTTCATGGGGCACTTCACTGTGCACCTCGCGTCATGGTGCACTTCATTGTGCACCCTACTTTATTTCATTTGATGAACTCTTATTTTAATTTATTCTTCACCAAACACCTCTAAGTTCACTTTCACTTCAAGGTACACTTAGGTTATTGCCTTATGACCTCATTGTATCGTACTTACTCATTGATAAGTGATATTTAAGATCATTGAGTTTGACTTTATCTTTAAAAACTGAAATGTGCATTCAAAGAAAATTTGCATTCAAATGGGAACTATTTATGATTGAAACGAGTTACTTACAATACAACGATGCTTCCACGTATGAACTTTTCAGGTTATGCACATTCCAAGGCTTCCAATTAGGACCCATCTTTTACACATGCTCTTAACACTTGAAAATGCATATCATTCACCTTATTCATTTTTTTCTTATCACAAGTGTTCTGCATCATGTTCTTAGTTGATTAAATTTTAAAGAAGGCTTGGCCCTCTTTTCTTCAACGTCCGGGTCAAGGTCGAGCTCCTTGCCTCGAGTCGTCGCCTATCCGGATTTTTCAGGTCTATGTCTCTCTCAATGATCTCTATCATCTCCAGGTTCCCTCCTGGACTTGCTCATGTCTACCCCTCTTAGACCTTCAACATGCCCATCTCTTTCTCGTCTTTTGCAACTCTATGCTTCTTGGGCGTAGCGTCTTGGGGTGGCACATCATCTCTCCCATTTTTTGATGGAACTTCATCTTTTGCCTAAGAGGTCACTAGTGTCTTCCCCTTTCTAATGCACTCAAGAACAACTCGTTTTCTAGCTCTGGCCATCACTATTTTTTTTGAACTACCGTGCCTTTAGCATCTTGATCCTCATTTTGCAATGAAGATGAAGATACGAACTACTTAAAGACTTCATACGTCCTCTTCAGCATCTTGATCACCATCCTTACTTCTCCTCACTTTCCCACAGACGGTGCCAGCTAATCTGACTAAGTAAATCAGTGTACATGAAGTCACCACTTGAGGTTCGGGTTCGGGGTCACTTCGGGTACTTTTAGTGGATAACCTGAACGTTAGGCTAGTCGTGGCCTTCGATGCTTATGTCAGTTCAGGTCGTGAGGTAGATAAAGTAAGAGTAGTGAAGTAATTAATGAACAATAAAAACTTAACTTCTTGATAATTGTACCTGACTTTTATAGTGGTGATTATGTACGAACATATTGGTCACGTGGTATCATCTGGAGAGTTTTCTTGCCATAGGATCAATGGTGGGGAGGAGCTCAGGCTGGATCAGTTCGGTTCGATTCGGGCTGGGTTGGTTTGGGCCGAACCTGACCCAAGTAAAAAAAAAACGTGGATCCTGCCTCTCTTAGTCAGTTTTGGACTATTTTTAAGGGTAAAGTGGTAAAATCACTTTATTAGTTTATCAGCATCATAAAGAAAAGACTAAATGTTAATTTTTTTTATTTATGTATATTTGTTTTATCACCTATTACTTAATATTTAATTTTAATATATATATATATATATATATGTGCCAATTGATTTCTTTTCATAACCGTCCAAACTAACGCACTACTGAGGTCCTCACTCCAAATTGTATAGTTTAAAATGTTGCATTACATCATCAAATCCTAATGTTGAATAAAATGAAATGTTTCATCGAGACATAGTTATATGCTAGGTAACTTCTCAATATACATATATTGAAAGATTTTAAGGTCCCAATGTTCAAGGATAAAGCACACAGAACAAAATGTTGCTATAAGTGCCAGTAACACTTATACCAACTCGCAGCGGATAATAGAAAAATACAGAGATAAAATTTGTCTACAAGTATAAAAATACTTGTAAACATGCCAGCAGGGCAAAATAATCCACTAGTTGAATGTATCGATTACAGAACTCAGTATCAATGACTCAACTAGAACAAAACATATTAAAACTCCTTTCTATGAGTATATCAATATCTTGTAAAATAGCTCGTCCAAAAAGAAAGAATATAGACTATCCTGAGCTTCTATGAAAACAACAGATGAACGAAAAACAGAGAAACAAAGATGCTCAATCGTCAGGTGTTGAACTGGTACTCATGCAGCACTTCGTTCAACACTCTGCACTATGTAGAATATCAGACTCTATTTCTCTCTTGCAGAATTCGATGCTCTCTCGAAGATATGTGCTCTATCAGTTGTAATTCTCGTCTTGAATTATGTGGGGGACGCCCTTTATATAGGCAATCTTTTAAGAGTTTGAGTCCCTACAAAACAAGAAAGAAAGAGACATAGTAGAAATATGATTCATAATCATATAAGGACCAGACTTTTTAAAAACTTCCTTTATCAAAATCGATCTTTCCATATTAATATAAAACTTTCCAGTTTTAATAGAATTCTTTTCTAAATCAACTTCCTTTATTCAATAAATCCTAATTTAAGAAGCAATCAAGAAAGGCAAAACACTTAAACTGGAAATTTTTGAAAATAAAGAAAAATATTTAATATCCGTAAAATCACGGAATTAACATTCTCCCCATTTTTGCCTTTCTGAACAAAACATAAAGTCAAGTAAAGGATTTATAAAAATAAGCAAGTAACTCCCCCTTAGTTGAAAAATAGTGAAAAATAAATTTTCTCCCCCTTAATCAAAAATCGCCCTGCTTCACAAAGTGTTCCTGCATATGGTAGAACACTTCCACGAACACCTAAAATCTGCATAGATAGTTAGTATGTAAACACAATATCAGTGTATGAGAGCAAGAGTCAACAGACTCCAAATTCAGAATAATAGCATTAGGTAGTTCGACAAAAATTATGAAATGTTAGCACATCAAAAGATATTAGTCTATCTAAGCATAAGTCCTAATTAACAAAAGTGCCAAAAAAACATTTTTTTAAGTACACCAGCAGGCATTTAATCGAATTTATATAATTCGTCTTCGAAATCAAAGTGAAAGTCCATGTCATCTCTAGCTGCTTCATTTCCTTTATCAGCTCCATCCTTTGCGCCAAAAGAAATAGCTCCCCCTCCACTTGTGCTTGGTTTAGTACTTGTTCCAGCACCAGCTTCATCTCCCCTTTTTTGTCCAGAAGGATGTGAGAGCAAGTCACTAAGGTGAGCTTTGAAGTTTTCAAAGAACTGAATGTGCTGCTTAGCCAAAGCAATTTGCTGATCAGCAAATGCAAGTTGTCCCTGCATAAAATTTTCAGCAACAGAACTAGCAGACGTAAAGGCAAAAGCAGGTAGAGGAATGTTAGAAGTGTTGGTAGCAAATGGTGGAACACTCGGAGGAACACCCTCAGACTCAACAGGGGTAATGTGTTCTAGGTTCATCTTCACCAGGAAAGCGAAGAGGCAAGTCCTTCTCCCTGTCCCCTTGAACAATTTGTGGAGATCGTAAATGCAGATTCATGTTCAAAGCGAGAAGGAATCAAGACTTCCCATATTCGGACCTTGTGAGCTTAAAATCAGATAAATCAACGAGGGATACGTTAAAGCATGAGACACGGAGGATTCAGCAAACCCATAACCATATCAAACACCAACTATCCATAATTCAAAGGGATCCCCGTCCCAATTTTAAACAAGACCACCGCTTGTTCTTTTGCAACTGAGGTACTATGAGAAGTAGGAATCCAATTTTGAACTGAAATTTTATGTAAAACATAGTATAGAGATGTGAGCCTAGAAGCAGGAAGTTTAGAAGGATGAACTGGCCAAGTCTGAACACGGTTCCCAGTTATGGTGCGAACCACCTCATTGAAATCATCTACTAAGGCACCTTCTTCAAAATCAGGGGTGCCGTAAAAGGTGTTAATGATTTGGGGAGAAACATCATAAACTTTGTTGCGAACAAACACCTTACCATACTTCGCGGAACTCATATTCTTGGCTATAGACTCCAAATTAGCATAAAATTCCAAAACTACATTCCGGACAAATGGCAGTGTTGTGGTCACAGTGCTTAACAACTTTCTCTTTTGAAATAACCGAACAATATTATTTTTCTCAAAAATATCTTACTCAATTCGCTTTTCACAAATAAACTTTCGATCATTCATGGTTTTAAACTATTTTAATGCGGCTTCAAAAAAAGAAGTAGAGTAGGCCTTACTTATCTCAAATTCCTCGGTCCAAGACAGATTCGGGAATGTATCGGAGGAAGGAGTTGCGGTGATTCAGAGTGCACAACAGTCGGTGTTGCAACAGAGTAGCAACACTTCGAGGAACACTTGATGCAGCTCTTTCAACTTCTGTCTCAGGCACCAGCTCAGGGTCGGTGTCATCATCTTTGTCATCTTCTTTTCGGACATCAAAGTCCTCATCACTAGAGTTATCTGACTCGGTCCGTTCCGAATCAGAAAGTTTTGGAACTGGAGTAACAACACTCTTACCAGCTCTTCGTGATGTACTTGACCCTGTACTTGTTTTTAAAGATTCCAAAATTTCAGCCCCTTCATCTGCAGAGCCCTTGTCGGACACTTTACCCTGTCCTTTCATACCAGACCCAGACCCAGATGTACCCTTCTTCTTGCTCGGAGTGGTCGAAGCAGCTTTCTTGGCCGGAGGCTTTCTGATGGGAGGTTTCTTGGTCGGAGTCTTCTAGACTGTGGGTTTCTTGATGGAGCTCCTAGTTCTTAATCGTCGAGCCATCACATACCTAGAAATATCTTCGTCGGAATCGAATTGTAATGGGATATCGAGAAACAACGACGGTTCTCCCCCTTTCTTGGAAGACCGTCTGACAGCTTTCTTCTCCCTTTTCGGATTTCCTTGTGATGGAGACCCCATACCAGCACACTGAGAAGAAGCAAAACCACTCTTTTTCAAAATCGGAGATTTTTTAGGGTTTAAGGGTGTTTTGTGAGTGGCCAAATCCGGGATATCTTCGATATTGATCACATTTTCCGGGTTATCAGGTGGAAAAACACCTATTTGAGTTGGTATTTCAGAGAAAACAACCAGAGCAGTATTTGGATCAAAGTTAACATCAAGATTTTCGAGTGGGTTTTCTTGTGGGTTTTCTTGCGGAATTTCTTTGGTTGGGGGAATGTTTTCTGGTAAATTTTGAGATTCTTGGACTGGAACAGAGTGTATAGGAGATTTTGGGATTTCTTCCATGGGAGTACTCTGTCCCAAAGATTTCACAGGGGTTTCAAGATGTTGAACTGAGGGTGCTGCAGAGGGTGTTGCAGCACCTGTATCGGCCCCTGAAAGTGATGGTGGAGGCGTAGTTTGCACTAGGGAGTCGATCAATGCAGATTCAATGGTGGATTTCGCAGGAGTTGACAGAGTCGTCCCTGTGATAGGCTGAGATGATGAAGAAGAAGTCGGACTTGTAGTCGGACTGAAAATACCTAAAATCCCTGAAAGAATTCTCTTCATTTTTTATGAGTAGAGATTGTAAAGAAGGGACAAAAAAATCACAGTAAAATCAACTTGAGAGAGAGAAGAGAAGACGATGCACATTGAGTTTTAATCAGTAAAGTGAGAAAGAGAGATGAAGAGATGTAATGTGATGTGAAGTGTGATAGGAGAGGAGTCAATCACTCTTAAATATGCTAGACACATGTAACGGGTAATAGAAGAGAGAGAGGCCCAATGTATCCAATTTCCCAAAACAAACGGGAAAAAATTAAGAAGAAACCAGATTTCCAAATAGATTTTGAATTTCAAGTCTCCAAAACAAATGAAACACTTAACCTTAAATATAGATAAGATAGTGCTAACAATATTTCAAATATATCCATATATATCACAAACTATATAACACCACAAACCTTAAATCACCACAAGATTCAATAATTAAGAAGAGAAAAAATCAAGATCGCATAATATCAAAGGGCTTCCGAAATTCTGTTATTCATCGATTTTCACCAAGAAATGCATGTCCTAAGTATGTCAAGATATGGGACAAAATTAAAATAATAAAAAAACACACACAAGTGAGGGACTCATATTAGTTGACATTTTACCAAGTGTTGTAACACTTTGAGAGACACCTTTACGCCGATTCAATGGATAGTGGTCCGCATACCCAGCATATAGGATTTTTCGAGTCTTTCTTTTGATTTTTCCAAGATTCATTCCAGATTTAGCCAGTGGGTAGCTTTCACATAAAATCCCAAAGGTAGCTTTTTATCACAAAATCATGCCACTTAAAACAACTTTTATAAGGTAAGAATTGGTCAAAAGGATTAGCTGCACTCAGTGGGGTAGGTAGTTGTTTCCCTCAAAGGCCTCAAAACTTGGTCGATATATTTTTTTAAAACTCTTCGCATGGGTAAAGGTAATAATGATTTTGTAGATTGGAAACATCCACTCACATCAGCTTATCAAGTGAAAAATCTTGGGTACGTTACGTAACTCACAAACCGATTCACCTTGCAAATGCAAATCTAACTAATGCATGAATGCAAACAGAAAAAAAACAGAAAAAGAACAAGGGTGTTGCGGCGAGTGTTGTCTTGTGAGTGCTCCAACACTTTCGAGAGACAAAGTGTTAAATATCACACAAACCAAGAGACTTCCTCAGAGTGGAAAATCTCTCAAAATCTAAAGCTTTGGTGAAAATATCAGCCAACTGATTTTCAGTTCCAATGTACTCTATGCGAATAATGTTTTTCTCAATCAAATCACGAATAAAATGGTGTCTTATGTCTATGTGTTTTGTGCGAGAGTGATATACTGGATTTTCGAAATATCTATAGCACTAGAATTATCACTATAAATGGTTAAGGTATCACTATGTAAACAGTGATTCTTTTTGATGAAATGATCAAATTTCTCATGCACAGCATTTATCCAAAAATCATTTTTCAAAGCAACAAGCACATTCTTAGACTCAAAATTCGAAACACATTGAGAAGTGCTTACCATCATACAAGTAGAAGACAAACAAACTAGTCTTATCATATCTCGATAGTTTACCCTTTCTTTTTTTCTAGTTCTTATGCCTTCAGATATCTCACCTATGAATTGAGAGATATGATGATTCTTTTGAATTCTGCTTGGGGGATCTCGTCTTTCATTAGTGATTAAATCAAGTTCTTCTAAGTTCTCTTCAATATGAGGGCCAAAATTATTTTCATTGCTTGCAGATCCAGATGTGCTAGCAGATGTTATGACATCAGATACAACATCTTTGACGACATCTTTACCACTAGCCAATTCAGGTTGCAAAGATGTGCTTGCAAATGTTGTATCATTTGGTGCAACATCTGGCACAGACTGGGATTGTTGAGTTCATGACATTTCCATCAAGTAATCAAATGTATCTTGTTCAGCGTTCCCTGCAAGACTAGAAAGATCATCAAACACAACTTTCACAGATTCTATCATGGTCCTTGTACGCGGATTGTAAACCCTATATGCGTTACTATTAGATGAATAGCCCAAGAACAGATATTTATCTCTTTTTGAATCAAACTTTGCAAGGTAATTTCTATCTTTCAAAACATAACACACACATCCAAAGACATGAAAATACTTGAGGTTGGGTTTTATTCCCAAAAAGATTTCATAAGGAGTCATGGTACTACCCATCCTCAAATAAACTCTATTTGAGATGTGACATGCAGTGTTTAAGGCCTCACCAAAAACATCTTTGCCAAATTTTTAGAACTCAACATCACCCTTTCCATTTCTTGCAATGTTCGATTTTTCGATTCACCACCCCATTGTGTTGTGGGGTTTTAGGTACAAAAAATGATGAGATATCCCATTTATATCACAGAAAGATGAAAAAGAAAAATTCTCAAATTCCTTACCATGGTTCGACCTAATTCTAGAGATGTTCATGCAGTACAACTTACACATCCTTTTGTAAAACTTCTTTAAAGAATCGAAAGCGTCAGATTTTTCACGTAAAAAGAAGACCCATGAAGTGTGTGAGGACACTTGTGGAGACACCTGACCAAAAGACTTTTGATACTTTAAATTAGATTTTAGCTTATAGCAATATGGTTTAATATGACCAGGTTTATAGAAGTAATGACAGACATAATGTCTTTTTCTTTTTTGTGGCTTTTCATTAGAACAACAGGATTTTTCAGTAGAAAAATTTGAAGCCTCAGAATTTTCAGATCTTTTTACAAAAATAGGAGTTTTGTATCCCAAACTAGTTTTCTCTGTATTTCCTAAAGCTAGGATTTCATCAAGTTTAGCTTTGCCAGAATTAAGCATTTTCAATGTTTCAAGAGATTTTCCAAGTTCAGATTTTACCTTTTCTAACTCCTCATCTTTCCTGGTTAACATGATTTCTAGTCGTGTCAGAGAATTCTTCTGCTCCTCGTTCTCCTTCGTAAGTTTTTCATTCACCTTTGTGAGACATCCGATGTGTTCAACACGTTTTCCCGATCGTGGTATAGTTCTTGGTAAGCATCCATAATGTTTTGTTCTTCATTATCGAGTCCTCAAGACGGATATCCTGTTTCAACTAGAGAGCGGATGTTAAGCAAAACGTATTTGAAGGGTTAGAGAAAGTATACCTATTAGGTGTTGGAATATCTCGAGCAACACCTCAAGAGACACCTAGCGGATTGATTTGCAGCGCCTTTTTCTCATTGATGATTGTCATGAGAGCAGTATTTTCATCATTCTCACCCGAGTTTTCTTCCTCAGACTCATCATCGCTCAAAGTAACACTCAAATTCATACCCTTTTTACGTAAAGTGTTTGCACATTGATTCGCACGGTGACCAATTCCCATACAAGTTCTACATCGAACGAATTCAAGATTGGATTGGTTTCCCGATAGATCCATGGATTCCTTTCCAAGATCATATTCTTCAATTTCCTTGGTCAATTGCGCTAGATCATCAATTATAGGACGACGAAACATAAGAGCTCCTTGAACATCCATCGCTTGCTCGAACGCAGGATCAACACTTAGTGAAATCAAGTGTCCGCTCTAGATGCCAATTGAAAGATTTTAAGGTCCCAATGTTCAAGGATAAAGCACACAGAACAAAATATTCCTATAAGTGCCAGTAACACTTATACCAACTCGCAAATGATAATAGAAAAACACAGAGATAAAATTTGTCTACAAGTATAAAAATACTTGTAAACATGCAAAAGGCAAAAATAATCCACTAGTTGAATGTATCGATTACATGAACTCAAATTCAATGATTCAACTAGAACAAAACATATTAAAACTCCTTTCTATTAGTATATCAATATCTTGTAAAATAGCTCGTCAAAAAGAAAGAATATAGACTATCCTTGAGCTTCTATGAAAACAACAATGGATGGACGAAAAACAGAGAAACAAAGATGCTCAATCGCCGGTGTTGAATCGGTACTCATGCAAAGACTTCGTTCAACACTCGCACTATGTAGAATATTAGACTATATTTCTCTCTTGCAGAATTCGATCTCTCTCTCGAAGATATGTGCTCTCTCAGTTGTAATTCTGCGTACTGAATTATGTGGGGGACGTCCTCTTTATATAGGCAATCCTTTGAAGAGTTTGAGTCCCTACAAAACAAGAAAGAAAGAGACATAGTAGAAATAGGATTCATAATCATATAAGGACTAGGTCTCTTTTAAAAACTTCCTTTATCAAAATCGATCTTTCCATATTAATATAAAACTCGAGAATCCAGTTTTAATAGAATCCTTTTCTAAATCAACTTCCTTTATTTAATAAATCCTAATTTAAGAAGCAACCAAGAAAGGCAAAACACTTAAATTGGAAATTTTCGAAAATAAGAAAAAATATTTAATATCCGTAAAATCACGGAATTAACATATATAATTATTTCCATCAATTTGAGATAGTCAATTTGTAATTACCTATATCAAAATCAAAATGTGAGTTGTTTAAATAAAAAATAGTTATGTGATTCTTTAATTGTTTTTCTTTCCCATCTTTTCCGGATAAATTAACATAGAAGCATTCATTCTGTATACGTGGGTGGGGGTTAGTAGATGATACCCACTTGGGTAGCTAAGTAGCTACCCAAGTGGATTCTATACCGTTGGATCAACACATGCACACACATCCACATGAGTGTGTGTTAAATACACACATCCACGGGGGATAAGTTTTTGCTTAATTCTAAGTAGGGAAATTAAGACTACAATCGCAATTACAATTTATACCATTGTCAGAAAAATGAACATACGACCCAAAGTGTCTGAATATGTATTAAATACAAATACTATATTTAAATGTCCCATTCCGTTTGCCCTCTCAATCCCTTTTAAAGGAGACACTACCAAAATAAATGACACTGATTTGCATTCAATGGAAGGGCCCTTCCCATATGCATGCAAAACTAAGACTCAATTAGTGGCCTGTAGCTTCTCTTGTCATTTACTGACGTGAGTAATTAGTGCCAAATTTGATTGAAACAGCCCTCAAATTTGGGGGAAATATCTTAAGTCCTAACTGAATTCCATATATTTTTCTCGGGTCAAGGTCGATCCGGCCCGAAAAGAACTTGTTTTTACAGCTACAAATTGTGTGCACTATACTTCGTTCATTTCAAATCAAGTCCCTTTCTAATATCTCTTCAATTTTATATTATTGGTTCGGTCAGTACTAATTTAGGTATATTGAGATACAGGCTCTGAAAATGAAATAGGAACTGCATAATTGTTTCACCACAAGTTACGTACGTACCCGAAGTTTTATATATTAAGGCCTTGTTTGTTGTTAATTTAGAGAAACGTTTTTACTTATATGATCTAATAAGGCAAAATTGCAATATTGGTCTTGCAACTTAACGGGTATCAAAATTGGTCTTGTTCGTTTTTAAATTTTTAATTTGCCCATGCTAATTTTATAATTTACTCAACTTTAGTCATATTGTCGCAGGAATATTGTAAAATCACTGGAAATTGACACGTGACTCACCCATGATCCCCTAAAATTGAGGATTTTTTGATTTCGGAATATTTTTAGGTGACATGACAAATATTAATTCATATTATCAACAGTTATAATTTTAGGATTAAGATGCATTAATATTATCAGTATCCCATTGTACTATCTTTTTTTTTCCCGAAACGATAGACTTTATTGATAATTCAAACTCTAAATTACAACTGTTGCCAATGGGCAATAGTGCCTCCTTGCATATAAAAGCAAATGTCAATGAGGAATACAAAAGCACTCGAATACTCCCACTCGAGGAGACTAAGTCATTCCCTAGGAGACTAGCCAAACTACTGCAACACACACAAACACCGGGCACGAACAATCATCACGCAATGCAAGCCAGACTAGCTGACTCGCCTACGAACTTCGCCCCTCATCCGGCAACTAAAAAACATCAAGGATACAAAGAAAAAATTAAAACAACCCAACAAACTACCTCGAAAAAAAAGAAAAAAACAAGATCACCAAAAACAAAACTATAAGCAATACACAAATCAAAAAACAAACCTAAAAAAAAAAAAATAAGCCAAAGAAGAAGAAAAAAAAAAGGATCAGCCTCTCCCTCTCCAACTAGCTCTTCTGCCACCAACTCAACCTCCGTCCGCCATCTCTGCCGCCGCCACTACCGCCGCCTGCCCCAGTGAAAGATCGAAACACCATGGCTCCGCCGCCCAACACTCAGACCCAGCACAAACAACTCGAACTCACTACAACATAAATGACATTAGGTAACATAAATTTTGTAGCACTTTTTACATAAGGTACATATGTAACATATGTTTGTAACACTTTTTAAATTACAATATTTATGTAACACTTTTGTAGCACTTTATCAATATGTAGCACTTATATGTAACACTTTTATATAAGTAACGCTTTTTAAGTATCACTTTTTTTTGTTATTTCTTTTGTAACGGAAATAGGTAACACTTTTATCAATATTTAACGCTTATATTTAACACTTTTATATAAGTAACACTTTTTAAGTATCACTTTGTTTTTGTTATTTCTTTTGTAACGCAAATATGTATCATTTTATTTAAGAAGCACTTTTGGAAACACTATATTTTATTAATTGTAACACTTTTTAAGCTATATTTTAGTAACACAAAATTATATAACTATCATTAAATCATGTCAAAGATTTATTTAATTAATTGACGCGTCCAAACCTAAAAATTGTAGACATCATGTACTCTGTTTTTTTTAACTGGATTTTTGTTTTCTTTTTACAAAGTATTTATTTTTGCTTTTATTATTTTATTTTTCACGAAGGTAATTAATTCCGTCTTAATACCGACGGAAAATGCGCATGTATATATTTTATTATTATTTATTTATTTTTTAATTTTTACTAACGAAGACTAATTTCATCGTTAACATTTTTTTTTACTTTTTTAAAAAAATTACCAATAAAAATTGATGTTGTCGGTAATTACTTAGGAATTTTTTCCGTCGGTAGATTATTTTTTCGTTATCTTTTATTATTTAATTATTTTTCTCGCTAGAACTTTTTTTTTTCTCATTAAATTAATTTTATATTTTTATATATTTTATATTTTTACCGATTGAATATTTATCAATCGATAAATTTATTTTATATATTTTTTATATTTTAATTTGTTGTGTTCTTTAATATATAATATAATATAATTTTCAAACTACATACTATACAATATAAAATTTGATATATACAGTGTATAATATAATATAATACATTATACATATATTATAAAATATAATCTTTATTATATAAAATATATTATATATACATATAATATATATGTGTGTGTGTATATAAAACAAAACAAAAGTTGTAATAAGAATCAACTTAGCTTAGTGGCAAATTGCCATTTCCATACATAACAGGTCGTGGGTTCGAATCTAATTGGTGGCAAAAAATAGTATTTCTACGAAGTGATACAAAAAGTCTTACATAAGATTCATATGTAACACTTTAGAATTATATTTTTAAAGTGTTACAAATATAAAAAGTGTTACAAAAAGTCTTACATAAGATTCATATATAACACTTTAGAAATATTGCTTCAAAGTGTTACCAATAGAAAAACATAATGTAACACTTAGAAAAATTGTTACTAAAAGCTAATAAAAGTGATACCTTAGACTATAGGTAGACGGGCAAGTGCAAAGACCATAAAAGTGCTACCTATTGTCTATAGTAACATTTTATGACCATTAGGTAACATTTTTTGAGTGTTACCTAATGTCATTTATGTTGTAGTGACTTGATGGCTTTGAGGTTGGAAAAAATAGATTTGATGTTCGATTCTGAGAACCTCATGTCAGATCTGAACAATGAAAACCAAAGAGAACATGGGGGACATGACGCCAGCCACCGGCCAAGATACGGAGGGGAGGGAAGAGGCGGCTGGAGAATGAATGGAGAGGGAGAGTTAGGGTTTATTCAAATAAGACTATAGAGAGAGGAAAAAGTTAGAGAGAAAAAAAAAGATGAAGTATTACTCAAAACACTTGTTAAGAATAAATATCTCATTGTACTATCTATTGTCTCACTTTATCCCCTTTACTCTCAATTTTCCTCAATTTGCCATATTGCACTCTTATTTTCTCGGTTTGCCCCTTTATCCAATAATTTGAATCGTAAAATATAAATGTTAATAAGAGTTATGCTAATAGAAGAGAGGGAATAGAATACTTCCTTTTGAATGAGAGTAAGCGAGTAAAGTAAAATAAAATGAGAATGTAAGGGGGTAAAGTGATAAAATAAGAGTGCAAGTGGAAAAAGTGAGTCAAAATGAGATTATGAGAGAATAAGTGTTGGAATTGGTCTTTGATAAATGGGGTGTTGACCCGATTTTGACCAATTAATTAAGTGGTTTCCATTTGTGAAAAATGGAATTAAATTATTTGTAAAAATTCTACTTAGAGAGTAGATGAGAATAGCATTTGGAATTTCTCAAAACCGATTCCGGGTGAATGAGAAATTAATGCTAGAAGTTAGCCACTTAATACAAATAAATGGTATGGAAAATGGAAAATGTGGGGGAGGAGAGATGCTCCATCCCACATAGGAAAAAGGAGGTAAAGTTGCACACTTTATTTATCCTAAGTTGGACAAATGGGTTTGGGCCCTTGGGGGCACCCAAGTTTTTAAAGGGGAGAGGACCTACATGCTTGTGGGTTTGGTCAAATCACACACGCGCGCGCCGCCGCCGCCGCCGGCCGGCTCGGCTCGGCCGGTCCGGTCGCGGGCCTGGGCTTGGGCTTCAAGGCCCTTATTCTTTTTGGACCAAAACCTTTTAAAATTAAATATTTAATTAATTTTAGTAATTAATTAAATAGATTTAATTAATTTTTGTAATTAATTAAAAGAGTTCAATTGGGAAAAACTTTCGCCCGCAAGACGGCAGAGCACGCCCCGTCGGGTCGGGTCGTGCTACTACGCAGAGGGTCACACGCACGGGCAAAGCGCACGCCCGCGTGCGCCTGGGTCGTGGCTGGTGCCGGTTTGAGCATGCACGCACGGCAGCGCACGCCCGTGCGTCTGGCAGCCGTGGTTTCTCTCTGCGCAGTACGTCCTTCGTTCAAAAGGTGTCTTTTCGAGCTAAAAGACATGTTCTTTCCATACGGGCGTCTGAGGCTTATAAAAGTCGATCCTCGGTGACCGAAATACACACGAAATACTCGGATAATAACCAAATCATTTGCATCATACGAGCATATTGATTTTCCCTTTCGTTCAAAGCTTGAAAGTTCGAACTTTCTCGTTGTTCGTTGTGTTTCGAGTTTTTCAAGTATTGTAAACTCGAGACGTAAAAGTCGTTGTATCTTAGAGGCGAACGCCGAACCGTAAGCACTCGGTGTGCGGGCGTTTTAAATCTTGCGAGAGACGATTCAAATCGCCCTCGACTTAAACCATTCACTAAATCCACCATTTTCTTCAAACAAGCCATACACCAAACAAATTTTACCCAACAATCGCAAGACGAAAAAAATCGCAAGACGAAAACTTTTTTTTGTTTGTTTTTGTTTCGTTGAAGACGATGGCTTTAGGATCGGTCACTCCGGTTTCAAGGTTGTTGCTCCGCTCATGGCGAAAACCAACGAAATTCTTGTTAGTCCAAGTGGCTACGATAATCTGAGGGGGTGAATAGATTATCTCGGTTTTTCGATTTTGCCCTCTTTTTCGGAAAAGTCAAACAAAGACGAGAATGTAAATGTGAAAATAAAACAACACTCGCGATTTAAAGAGGTTCAACCCACCTAGGGCCTAATCTCTACCACCCCAAAGATATCCGGGATGGATTTCAAAAGGAAAAAAGATTTTATTAATTTACCAAAAATTAATACAACACCTTGAGGATTACCACAACCCTCTTACACCACCTTGAGGATTACCACAATCCTCTTACAACACCTTGAGGATTACCACAATCCTCTTACAACACCTTTGAAGATTACCACAATCTTCAAACACCTATCACCTAGATCACCCAAGTGTATTCTTACCACAAGAATACTCACAAGGATGTCTTGTGTTGAATGATGACCAAAATCAAGATTACAACTCAATAATGATTGATACAATATGAGTACAAGTGTAATCAAGAATTGAAAGCCTAGACCTCAAATTTGTGCAAGTGAAAGTGCTTAGGCTTAATACAACAAGATATATGAAAGTGTTTGCTCAATTGCTCTTTGCTTGTATATTGTGTGTAGTCTTGTTGCTTGAATGAAGCCTCTATTTATAGGAGAGGTCTTGGCTTTGATTTCCAGACATTGGCTCCTCCTTGGGGAGTGATTTGCTGGTGCAAAAGAAACCATTTAAAATCATCAATATAGTCATAGAAATCAATCCCACAAAATAGGGAAAAGTTGTCCAAAATGCAACGGATAGTTTGTTTGTCAAACATGGGGTTCGACCGGTCACAGAGAGATAAGATTGAAATTGAATTCTGCGAATTTTTACACAGGGGACCGGCCGAAGGGGGTGCGACCGTCGCCTTAGTCAGGACCGGTTGCCCTTGACGTTTTCACGAAACAGAGAAGTCCGGAACAAAATCCAACTTGCAGTGCACAGTCGCCACGGCCGACCGGCCGACACACCGGCCGCCCACCTGGTCGACCGGCCGCCCGCCGCTTTTTTTCTTACGCCCCATTTTCTGTTTCAAAACTCAACTCAGTACGGGTTGCCCTATAGGGCGACCGGTCGAGCTGAAACAAAAGTGTTGTCCAATTTTAAATCGAATATTAACTTCAAGAAATACTCCGAAAAATAGTAAAAACATTTTAGATCGATCGGAAGTGTTGGACAACATTTAGGGACATTGTTTTGGTATAAAACTCATTTGAACAAAATCATCAAAATCAAGATAAAAACATTTATCTAACAAACTCCCCTTTTTGATGATTACAAACCAAAACAATTTTCAAGAGGACGATTTCAAAAAACAAAATAATTTTCCGGTTTATGAGTAAACTATCCGCTTTTAAAAACATTTTTCAAAAGCTCCCCTATCAACAAGCACATTAAGAAGAAATATTGCATAAGCTAGAAGCACAAGCTTTTACAAAATAAACAACAACTCCATGAGCTTAGAAGCTCCCCCTCACAAATACTTATTATCCATGCAAACAAGTTCATAAAACAATTATTGGACTGAGTTTTCTTCACAACTTACGGGCCTTAATAAACCATAGCTTGTAGCTTCTATCATGAGCTTTTATTAGCTTCTTTGAGCTAACGAGCCAATTTCCTGTTTCTCCCCTTTGGAATCATCAAAAAGAATGTTAGGATGATAGAAACAACATAGAAGTATATCAAAGTGCGGCAAAGAAATGGTTTATCAACCATTGAGCAATTTAGGCTTAAAAACCAAGGAAAATGGGAGAAATGTATCATGAAGAGTTCATACGCTGTTTTATTTCCCAAAACATGATCTCAATGAGTATAGAAGACTTTTGGAAGCGAGAGAATCATGTAGAAGTTGAAATTTTCATGGAAACATTTTATCGAACACATTGTGGGCGTGAAAAATAAAAAGAGTTGTATATAGCCCTTGTAAATGATCCAAGCCAAAAATTTCATCACCAATTCACATCAAACATCATACAATACAACATAATAACTAATCTCATCAAGATCATAAGCAAAAATTATCAAGAAATATACAAGAAAGCCATAAACTCAAGGGTTCAACCCAATTGAGCAAAGTAAGGAAAATTCTTACCTTTTGATCGGAAAAGATGAGCAATGATGATGATAAACATGCTATATAAGGTCCAAGATATGCATGAAAATCAATTTTGAAAGTGACAATTATGTGCATTTGGCAAAGGGGACGAAAAATGGCAAAAAGAAGTGAAACTCACAAATGTCAAGACAGAATCGAACTTAAACCAAAATTTAGCCTAGGGCGACCGGTCGTGGTTGAGGGCGACGGCCGACGTTGAGGGCGACCGGTTGCCCTCAACCTCTTCAAATTTCACTGTTCATTAAATTTTTCAAAATCCGAATTTTCAACCAAAAATCCGATTTTTCGCCCCTAAGTTTTAAAAACATGCAAAATGCAAACGTAGACCTCATTCAATATGCATTATGCCTAACCGAGCTCGTATTGACGCAAAAGTCTCGGAAGTTAGCGGTTTTGTAAAAATGTCCGCTAATTGATCTTGAGATGGCACAAACCATATCTCAATTTTTCGCTTTTGAAACACAATCCCTTAGAAAATGATGTCGAATCTCAATATGTTTAGTACGGTTATGATGAACCGGGTTTTGAGCAATATTTATAGCGGATATATTATCACAAAAGATAGGTACGTTTTCAAAAGAGCATTTGTAATCCGCTAAGGTTTGTTTCATCCAAAGAAGTTGAGTACAACAAAATGCAATGAAATATATTCGGCCGGCCGTTGAAAGAGAAACACGCTTTTTCTTTCAAAACCAAGAAACTAGGCAATCGCTAAAATTGACATGATCCGAAGTACTTTTCCGATCATCAATATTACCCGCATAGTCCGAATCACTATAACCTTTAAGAGAAAAAATTTCATTCTTTGGATAAAATAAACCATATTGAATAGTGCCTTTCAAATATCGAAAAATCCGTTTAACGGCACTCATATGAGATTCTTTTGGATTGCTTTGAAAACGAGCACATAGGCATACGGCATGAAGAATGTCCGGTCTACTAGCGTTAAATAAAGTAAACTACCAATCATACCGATACTTGGATTCATCAACCGCTTTGCCTTTTTCATCTTTGTCAATTTTGACATTGGTTGCCATAGAGTCGAGACGGTTCTTCCTTCTTCAATGCCGAACTTCTTCAAAAGTTCTTTTGTATACTTTGATTGCGAAATATAAATACCTTCTTGGCATTGCTTAATTTGAAGTCCAAGGAAGAAGTTTAGCTCCCCATCATACTCATCTCGAATTCACCTTGCATTAACTTGAGAATTTCTTGCACAAAGATTCATTAGTAGCACCAAAGATAATATCATCAACATAAATTTGCACAAGTAAACAATCTTGCCCTTTTTCAAAAACAAAGAGTGTAGTATCAACTTTACCTCTTGTAAAACCATTTTGCAAAAGAAAAGAGCTAAGTCTATCATACCATGCACGGGTGCTTGTTTTAAACCATACAAAGCCTTTTTAAGTTTATAAACATCATTAGGCCTAGAAAAATTTTCAAACCCCGGAGGTTGTTTAACATAGACTTCTTCTTGAATAATACCATTTAAGAAAGCGGATTTAACATCCATTTGGTAAAGTTTGAAATTTTTGAAACAAGAATAGGCAAGTAAAATACGAATAGCTTCTAAACGTGCTACGGTGCAAAAGTTTCATCATAGTCAATACCTTCTTCTTGACAATACCCTTGAGCTACTAACCTTGCCTTATTTCGAACAATGTTGCCTTGATCATCAAGTTTGTTCCTAATACCCATTTTGTACCAATAATTGTTTGAGATGGAGGACAAGGTACTAATTCCCATACATCATTTCTTTCAAATTGATTCAACTCCTCTTGCATTTCCAAAACCAATCTTCATCCTCAATAGCCTCCTTAGCATTTTTAGGCTCTTTTTGAGATATAAGAGCTTTCTCGGCAAAATTCCTTCGAGTCATTACTTTATCAAGGGGATCACCAATAATAAGATCTTTTGGGTGATCTCCTTAAATTTCAATGCTACGGGAAGGTTCAAGTATCACCCCTATCTTCTTGAGGATCATTTGAACTTGAAGGTTGATCATATGAAATAGAAGGTTTATCATCACTTTGAACAATAGGTTCAACAATATCCTCTTCATCACTATCGTCATTGGGTATTCTTTCAACACCCGAGGCTTCATTAAATTTGACATGAATAGATTCTTCAACAACCATGCTAGTCTTGTTGTAAACCCGATATGCTTTGCTCTTGGTTGAATACCCCATAAATATTCCTTCATCGGCCTTAGGATCAAGTTTGTCCAATTGATCCTTAGTATTCAAAATAAAGCACTTACATCCAAATATTTTGAAATAACTAATATTTGGAGTTCTTCCTTTCCAAAGCTCATATGGAGTTTTATTCATTTTAGACGAATATAAACTCGATTAATGACATAGCAAGCGGTACTTACGGCTTCGCCCAAAAATATTTTGGAAGAGAAAATTCATTGAGCATGGAACGACTCATTTCTTGTAGCGTTCGATTCTTCCTTTCGCTACACCATTTTGTTGAGGTGTCCTTGAGCCGAAAAATTGTGTGTATATCCCTTGGTTTCACAAAAGACTCTAAACTCACCGTCAAATTCTCCGCCGATCACTTGAATAGTTTTAATGGTATCTTCCTTTTCATTCTCAATGCGTCTACACAACTTAACAAACTCATTAACGGCATCGCTTTTATTTGCAAGAAAAAGAGCCCAAGTGTATCTAGAAAAATCATCGACAATAACGAAGGTGTAATGTTTTCCACTTAGACTAGCCGTACCAATATCCCCATACAAATCAAGGTGAAGCAATTGTAGGGGTTTGGTAGTGGAAATTTCATTTTTGGGCTTAAAACTACTCTTAACTAATTTGTTCTTTTGACAAGTGTCACATAAGCCAAGATTTTCAAAATTCAATTTGGGTAGTCCTTTTACATGTTGGTTTTTGTAAATATTTTTCAAATTCTTGTATCCAACATTTCCGAGTCGCCTATGCCATAAACTCGTTAAATCATTATTGGCGACAAGACAAGAAACATTTTGACTAACCAAATCACTAGTACAAATTTTGTAAAGATTGCCTTTTCTATTTGCTTCACAAATAATATTACCATTTTTAAGAATAAGGCATTTTTCTTTATTAAAAGAAACATCATAATTTGAATCACAAAGTTGGCTAACACTTACCAAATTAAACTTAAGCCCTTCTACTAAAAGAACATTACAAAGAGAGAAAGAAGAGTTACCAATTTCTCCATTTCCAAGAATTTTTCCTTTGCCATTGCCGAACATGACCATACCCTCTTCTTGGAGCTTGATGTTGGTAAAAAGCTCTCTCCCCGGTCATATGGCGTGAACATCCGCCGTCCACGAGCCATTTCGAATCCTCCATGGTTGTTATAGCCCCTATTACCTACAAAAGCATTTCTTTTAGGTACCCTATAATTTTGGGGTCCATAGGGGTTAGTTTTGAGACCTTTGGGTCTCCAAATATAACTAGAGCTATTTCTCAATTTGCAATTATTAGCATAATGTCCAATTTTGCCACAATAAAAACAAGTAGGAGTATGAGAGCTACTAGCACGTATGAAAGTCGGACCTTGGTTATTTTTCTTAAAGACTTTTTGAAATGGTTTGTAACCAAGTCCTTGTTTTGAATGCTCACCTCTTTGTGCATCTAAAATTTTTGTGACTTTATCCGTACTTATGTTGAAACGATGCACGTCATTTTTCAAACATTCAATATCTTTTGTGAGCGATTCCTTTTCGGTTTCAAGAGAATGAATTCTAGTAAGAGTAAGAGCATGAGCTTTGTCTAAGGATTCATAAGAGGTAAATAATTTTTCCTTTTCAACCTTAATCTCCTTATGCTCCTTTTTCAAATTTTTGTATTTAACGATTAAATTTTGAAACTCAATTTGCAATTCATCAAAATCACATTGCAAGTCATCAACTATGGAGGAAGTAGAAGAATTTGAGTGTACCTCATTGTTTTCATCGTCTATAGCCATGAGACCGTGTTCGGTTTCTCCTTCCTCATCGGTTGTTTCGAGTAGTTCATCCCATGTTTTGACTTCCGCATTTAGAGCCTTCTTTTTTGTGAAAGGCTTCCTTTTCTTTTGCTCCTCTTCATCGAGCTTTGGGCAATCGGCAATGAAGTGCCCGGTTTTCCGCATTTAAAGCAAGCATTATCTCTTGGTTTTCTTGCTTTATTTTTATTCACAAATTTTGCAAATTTTCGAACAAGTGCGTCCGTCTCCTCATCATCATCATCATTATCATAGTATGCATTATTAGAAGAAGAAGCAAGACCTTTAGGAATAATTTGCATACCCGATTGATTTGTGGATGGTTTGGAATTTTTCCTCTCCTTGAGATAGACTTCATAGATGAGTAGGTTTCCAATAAGCTCATCAAACTTGAGTGTCTCAAGATTTTGTGCCTCCGTGATTGCCGTTACTTTTTCTGGACCATGAGCCGGGAAGTGCATTTAGTACCTTGGTCACCTTGTCTTCTTCGAGATGACTTTGCCGAGGGCCACAAGAGGATTGACAATATTGTCAAGCCTTTCTACCATTTTGGAGATGCTTTCGCCATCATACATGTTAAAGTTTTCAAAGTCTTTAACAAGCATGGTCTTTCTTGCTTGCTTGACTTTTTTAGTCCCTTCATAGATTGTCTCCAATTTTTCCCAAACCTCATGTGCCGACCTTATGCCTCTTATGCGATTGTACTCGGTGGCGGTAAGAGAACAATGCAAAATATTTAAGGCCTTACCGTTTAGAGAAAAGCCTTCTTGTCATTTTCATCAAACTCCTTGAAAGGTTTAGGAGCCAAGGTGCCATCCTCCGATTTCTATGTTGGTTGATCAACTCCTTCAATGACCACATTCCAAATGTCGAACCCGCACCCTTGTAGGAAGCACTCCATACGGTCTTTCCAAAATGCGTAGTTGTTGGCGTCGAATAGTGGTGGCTTATTGGTAGAGGCGCCTGTGGTGAGATGAGCATCATTTGTAGCCATGGATCTTTCCTCTTTACTCGAACGAGCTAGCCAAAGAGTTTGGCTTTGATACCACTTGTTAGTCCAAGTGGCTGGCTACGATAATCTGAGGGGGTGAATAGATTATCTCGGTTTTTCAGATTTTGCCCTCTTTTTGGAAAAGTCAAACAAAGACGAGAATGTAAATGCGAAAATAAAACAACACTCGTCGATTTAAAGAGGTTCAACCCACCTAGGGCCTAATCCTCTACCACCCCAAGATATCCTGGATGGATTTCAAAAGAAAAAGATTTTATTAATTTACCAAAAATTAATACAACACCTTGAGGATTACCACAACCCTCTTACACCACCTTGAGGATTACCACAATCCTCTTACAACACCTTGAGGATTACCACAATCCTCTTACAACACCTTTGAAGATTACCACAATCTTCAAACACCTATCACCTAGATCACCCAAGTGTATTCTTACCACAAGAATACTCACAAGGATGTCTTGTGTTGAATGATGACCAAAATCAAGATTACAACTCAATAATGATTGATACAATATGAGTACAAGTGTAATCAAGAATTGAAAGCCTAGACCTCAAATTTGTGCAAGTGAAAGTGCTTAGGCTTAATACAACAAGATATATGAAAGTGTTTGCTCAATTGCTCTTTGCTTGTATATTGTGTGTTGTCTTGTTGCTTGAATGAAGCCTCTATTTATAGGAGAGGTCTTGGCTTTGATTTCCGACATTGCTCCTCCTTGGGGAGTGATTTGCTGCAAAAGAAACCATTTAAAATCATCAATATAGCTGTTAGAAATCAATCCCACAAAATAGGGAAAAGTCATTCGAAAATGCAACGGATAGTTTGTCAAACATGGGGTTCGACCGTCAAGCAGAGATAAGATTGAAATTGAATTCTGCGAATTTTTACACAGGGGGACCGGTCGAAGGGGGTGCGACGGTCGCTTTAGTCATGGACTGGTTGCCCTTGACGCGTTTTCCGAACAGAGAAGTCCTGAACAAAAATCCAACTTGCAGTACAAAGTCGCCCTCGGGCCGACGGCCGACCACACCGGCGCCCACCTCGTCGACCGGCCGCCGCTCTCTTTTTTTCTTACGTCCCATTTTCTCGTTTCAAAACTCAACTCAGTGCGGGTTGCCCTATAGGGCGACCGGTCGAGCCTGAAACAAAAGTGTTGTCCAATTTTAAATCGAATATTAACTTCAAGAAATACTCCAAAAATAGTAAAAACATTTTAGATCGATCGGAAGTGTTGGGACAACATTTAGGGACATTGTTTTGGTATAAAACTCATTTGAACAAAATCATCAAAATCAAGATAAAAACATTTATCTAACAATTCTCCTGTCGACTTCAAGAGATGGCAATGAAAGATGTTTTTCTCACGTGACTACCTTGGGGTCTGCCTCGTTTCGTGAAGGAGGAACCCCCTGGCGTTGGTAATGAAGAATCCGACAATGAACGGAGAATCGCCGGATGCTTGGCATAACAGTGATTTCCTTTGTCGGAATTATATTTTGAATGGACTAGACGATACCTTGTATAACGTCTATAGTTCGTTCAAAACGTCCAAAGAGTTGTGGGACTCTTTGGAGAAAAAGTATAAAACAGAAGATGCCGGTGCAAAGAAATTTGTAGTCGGTAAATTTCTGGATTATAAGATGGTTGACACCAAGACGGTGATTAGCCAGTGCAAGAAATTCGATCATACTTCACGACTTAGTATCCAAGGGATGATTCTGAACGAGTCCTTTCAAGTGGCTGCAATTATCAAAAAATTGCCGCCATCGTGGAAAGATTTTAAGAACTATCTCAAGCACAAGCGAAAGGATATGGGGCTTGAGGATTTGATAGTTCGACTTCGGATTGAGGAAGACAACCGGGATTCCGAATGGAAATCGGCAAATGTGGGGGTATGATCATACTTTGTGGAACACCAGTGGAGTTTCTGTTGCATTTTTTTTGTAACAGAAGGTGTTGCCAAAAGTGTTGTAAACACCGAAACCACATTTGCATGAGGTGTAGTCGAAAGTGTTGTAACACTAAAGGCAGACACCGTAACAAGTTAAATCTGAAGTCTTACTAAAAATGTGATAACACCAAAGGTTAGACACCTTGTAAAAGGTGTTAATGGAGTTGTTTGGAACTAAGATCTGAAATCTGGTAGAACGAGATTCTAACTGGATTGTCGGGACAATGTTCTAACAAAATGGCCGAGAGCCATGAAAGTTCTGGATAACTTTGTCTTAAACAAAGATACCGGAAGTTGAAAGGGGAGCTTGACTTTTAAGCAACCCACATAAAGGAGATTGCCTTGAAATGTGGGGGTTTTTGGAAAAAGTAGAAGCACCAAGGAAATAAATTCAGATTTATGATATAAGTGATGGTACGATCATTGAATCATGAAATGTTGTATTTATTAAAAGTGTCCTTTCGCAAAGGAAAGAGATAAGTCAAGACATTTTTGTCGGAGACATAATACCAATAAACGGTTGATTTCGAATGGGGTTATTTCGGTTGACTACGTGAAGTCAAAGGAAAACCTTGCGATCCGCTTACAAAAGGCATAAATCGAGATCGCTTGTATAAATTTGTTAAGGGAATGGGTTTAAAATCCACAACTTAAAGAATGTTCATAGCGGTAACCCAACCTTGTGAATTGGAGATCCCAAGACCTTGGTTCAATGGGACAACTAAGTTATGAATGTTCAACCAACACTTGGAAAATGTGTTAGCTCATTCTCGATACATCCAAGTGTATTTAAACCCGCCGAATGTGGTGAGGTTAAATTTAAGACTTTTAATGATTCCTATACCGAAAGGTGGAGTATTGCAGATACTCTTCAATAGGAGATCACCTATATAAGTGAGAAGTAATGGCCGCCGTCGAAAGAAACACTTATGAATCTAAGATATGGTCCAGGGTCAAATGGACACAACGTGAGAACAACAAGTGTTAGAGTTGTTATTGTGTAAGTACTATTGTCTTGGTTTACACAAACGGGAGTAGTTCAAGACATCGTGTCACTAAGCAACTAGTAAATCCGATAGTACCTTTACTAAGGAAGGTTCAAAGCCACAAGCTACCTATCCTCGATGCAATAACGATTCGCCGAGACTTTCAAGCTTAATCTGCATACACGCATGCATTAATTTCATTCATGTGGGGATTGTTGGAATTGGTCTTTGATAAATGGGGTGTTGACCCGATTTTGACCAATTAAATAAGTGGTTTCCATTTGTGAAAAATGGAATTAAATTATTTGTAAAAATTCTACTTAGAGAGTAGATGAGAATAGCATTTGGAATTTCTCAAACCGATTCCGGGTGAATGAGAAATTAATGTTAGAAGTTAGCCACTTAATACAAATAAATGGTATGGGAAATGGAAAATGTGGGGGAGGAGAGATGCTCCATCCCACATAGGAAAAAGGAGGTAAAGTTGCACACTTTATTTATCCTAAGTTGGACAAATGGGTTTGGGCCCTTGGGGGCACCCAAGTTTTTAAAGGGAGAGGACCTACATGCTTGTGGGTTTGGTCAAAGCACACACGTGCGCGCCGCCGCCGCCGCCCACCGGCTCGGCTCGGCTCGGCTCGGCCCGGCCTGGGCCTGGGCTTGGGCTTGGGCTTGGGCTTCAAGGCCCTTATTCTTTTTGGACCAAAACCTTTTAAAATTAAATATTTAATTAATTATAGTAATTAATTAAATAGATTTAATTAATTTTTGTAATTAATTAAAAGAGTTCAATTGGGAAAAACTTTCGGCCCACAAGACGGCAGAGCACGCCCGCGCGGTCGGGTCGTGCTACTGCAGGGGTCACACGCACGCGGCGCAGCGCACGCCCGTGCGTCCTGGGTCGTGGCTGGTGCCGAAAGTTTGAGCTCGCACGACGGCAGGCGCACGCCCGTGCGTCTTCAGGCCGGTTCTCTCGCAGCAAAGGCCGTATTCAGTGCAAAAGGTGTCTTTTTCGAGCCAAAAGACATGTTCTTTCCATACGGCCTCGGAGCTTATAAAAGTCGATCCTGGTAATCGAAATACACACGAAATACTCGTATAATAACCACCATTTGCATCATACGAGCATATTGATTTTCCCTTTCGCTCAAAGCTTGAAAGTTCGAACTTTCTTGTTGTGTTTTCGAGTTTTTCAAGTCTTTAAACTCGAGACGTAAAAGTCGTTGTATCTTAGAGCGTACGAATCGTAAGCACTTTCGGTTGTGCGGGCGTTTTTCTGAGACGATTCAAATCGCCTCGACTTAAACCATTCACTAAATCCACCCATTTTCTTCAAAAAAAAAGCCATACACCAAACAAATTTTACCCAACAATAAGGTGGTAAAGTGAGACAACTGAGAGTACAAGAGGGTAAAGTAAGAATTTACCCTTTTTTTTTAATAAAAGTCATAGTTCTTAAATAAATTATATAGTGTTGGGGCGAGAAATTTACCCCACCGAGGAAACCCGATCTTCAATGTTCGTTCCGCCTTTACGCTTGCAAAACAACAAAGGAGAAGGAGGCCGGAGGGTTTTTTCAGTGTACCCTCTCCTATGCTCAAGTATGAAATCTACCCAAAGAGAATAATTGAATAATTCATTTGAAGAGGTAATATAGAAGAGAGGGGAATAGAATACTTCCTTTTCATGAAAAACCATCTTTATAAGAAGATTAGTCATTAAGATAAGATTTCCATCTCATCTTGTAAATAAGCATCATTTTTCCATCCAATTAGATATATTTGGTGTATTTATCCTCTATTTTTTAATATAAAATATTACCAATTATGGCTCTAATAGAGTCCAAATTCGTACTTGGGCCCATTTCTAATATTGAGGCCCAAATTATATTGATCCAATTTAACATGACAAATCTAGGTCGTATTATATAGTACTATGGTATGACTAATATGTACTACCATTTACCTACTTATATATGTTAAATCCGCTAATTAACTTGCTACTAAGCATTACTTACAGTCTTCTATTCTGTTTGTTAAATAAGTTCATATTGCCATTTCTTTTCCACTTAAGCAGGCCAGGCAAGAAAAGCGTAATCTCCTTTTTTTTATTCAAAATTAATTAATTAGGTAGGAAAATAATTAAAGTAATTTATTAAATCTGTTGCACGTGTAGCCTCGGAAACAGCTTGATGGAAAATCTTATGGGAATTGGCTTTTGAGTTTTGACTATTGTTGATTATTCCCAGCCAAATAGAAGTTAGAAAGTTTATTTGATAGATTAGTCATTAGTGAGCATGCATAGAAGAAGCAGTCAACACCATGTCCAAGGCAAGTGCTGGAGGAGTTGAATTAGCTTGGGTGAAGCCTGAAATTAGGGGTGGCAAATTCGAGTCATCAAGTTGGGTTCGTGTTTGGTTTCGGGTTGATTTTGTGTTATGCTTAAAATACATCAAAAATTAATTAAAATATAATAAAAACATTTTAGATAAATTTGTAACATTGTGTCGATTCGTGTTAGTCGTTTTAGTGTTTCGGGTTTCTCTCAAGAATCTTCGAGTCGTTCGTGTTAGTCAAACAATCACTCATTTAGCACATAATACTCTATTGTACAAAAGATGAAACTTAAGGTTTTAACAGCTCTAAGAAGCAATTTCAATTAGACTTAAAAAGGTTTTATTGTACTAAAGTTGGAAGTGCTTGTAAAAATATACCAGGTTTTAAGAACATTTGCAGGCATCCAAAATATATATGCACTTCTCAAGTAATAGAATGATAGAGACAAGTTTTGTTTCAAATATGCTAGTTTTAAAAGGATTTCTGGTAAAACTGGTACTACATTTAGACTTTCACCTTTTACTCATCCATTACCCCTCTCAGCTATGTACTTTCTGTTGAAATTGGATTATAAATTGGGTTTTAATCCAACTTTAACCAATTATATTTAAGTGTGCTCATTTATTTGTAATATGAAATAAATGAGATAAACGTAATCTACACCGCTGATAGATGAGTTTAGCATTTTAAATTTCTAAATAAATTTCGGTGAATGAGAAATTTATACATAAGATAAGTCATTTAAATGTATTTTATATGGAAATATGAAATGGTGCGAATGTGAAAAATCACATCCCACATTGGAAACGAAAAGCAAAATTTGGCGTCCTTATATAGAATTTCACCAATTGTAATGAGTAATCATGTGATAATCCTTATGGTACACCCTAATAGACCATGTGGGTTTTGACTAACTTTAAGCTAGCTCAAGCCCACGCACATCGCACTTAATCGCATTGGGCGCTTTGAAGTGCTCTTCGCATCGTCGCAAGGAGCCTTAAATTTTTGAGAAATCGAACACGGTATGGTCAGGTGGCTCAGTGACGATCTGCGGGTGTTGACCAATGGACACAATAGGAAGATCCAGATCAGTTCAGACCAAATGTTGTACCTAAAGCCGTCAAAATGGGCCAAGCCCGTCGGGCTGGCCCGCCCGACCCCTCCTAAGGTAGGGGGCGTGTTAGGTGTTTAGAGGCCCGCCACGGGCTAGCTCGCCAAAAATAAAAAAGAAAAAATAAGAAGAAGAAATAAGAAGAAGCAGAAGAAGAAAAATAGTATAATTGATATTTTATATTTTTATTTGTTACAAAAGTGTATGTAATATTTTTTTTAAATATGTATTTGTCATACATTTTATTTAACTCACTAAAATTAATAATATGCAAAAAAAAAAAAAAGATATTTTTATTTTTTTTATTATTTGGCGGGCAGCCCGCCAGCTTGCCCGGGTAGGATTGGGCCAGTATATTTTCAGTCCGCCATAATGATAGGTCGCCCGCCCGCCCCACCAACTGGGTAGGCTTTTTTGGCCGCGGTGGCTCGCCTTTGCAGCCGACCGTTTGGGACAGCTTTAGTTGTACCCAATCTGAAAGGGCACTCGAAATTCTATAAATGTAACCCCCATAACTCATTTTGCATCCCATTTCGAGTTTAATCTCTTCTTCCTGCATAAGTCTTCTAACAGCTCAAAAACATTAAGTGTTTAAAGTTTCTTGTGAATCATAGTGTTGCTATCACAATATGTTAGTTGGTGTATTTTGGGAGGCGATTTCCAAATTAATACCATAAACACCGTCAGCGACGCAATCTCATGCTAAAGAAAAATAGTCTAACTCTTGACTTGATTTTCTGATTGTATAATGTTACTCTGCTCAAATTTCCGACCCATTTTGATATTGGCCTACAAGTTTTTCCAACATTTTCCTTTATTTGCAGCTTTAAAGTGATAAAAAAAATTTCTTGATTTTCCAAATTTCTCTTAAAGAGTTTTGTTCTTTCACCATCATATATTAACTCTCTCTCTTTCTCTCTTGTATATATATAGACACACAAACTCAAGACACAAGTACTGTGTCAGCTAATCTCTGAAAGAGCACAGTGAATGAATTTATAGTCAAAGGCATCAACAACTCAAAAGGAAATTCATCATCTCTCCTCAACCACTGATCTGTAATCATCATGAGAGAACCATACTATAATTTCTCAACAGGATGGTTCAACTTCATTCCCCTCCATTCACACTCCTACTCTTCTTCTTCTTCTTCTAACCCTCATCCTCATATTCATAATTATTCCTCAAACAACACACAAATTCCTCCAAAGGAAGCCCTTCCTCTTCTTAACAGCCTAAGCCTCACAAAAGAACCTTCACATCCCATCAAGTGTGAGAATAATCACACACCAAAAACAGATTTAATTAATTGTTCTCACATGAGTACTACAATTGATGAGAATAATGTAACCATAGCCCTACAAATAGGGCTTCCAATTAGCCCTAATTCTCATGATCTGGGCTCATCATCAAGGCCAAATTCTTCTTCTTCATCAGTTAATGAGGAAATAAATAATATGGATAAAGAAGGTGTGGATATGGATATACTTTCAGGGCTGCCCTTGAACAGGTTAAACATGGGTCAGTACTGGATTCCTACTCCTTCACAAATCCTAATTGGACCTACCCAATTTTCTTGTCACCTTTGTTCCAAGACTTTTAACAGATACAATAATCTCCAGGTATTTTTCCTCATCAACCCTAATCTTTTATTATGTTCTTTTGTTTTATTTTTCAGGTGTATTATATGTGGATAGATATTAAGCTAATTTTTTATTGGACTAGCTAGTAAATTCTAGCTAATTTCTATCACTATGGTTTCTTTTTATTTCATTGGATCCCATGAAATGATTTTTAAAAATCTCCTTTATCTGTTTTTTTTTATTATTATTATTTTGCCAGATTGAACCTTCAAATATTAATGAAATTTGGACTAAACTTATCATTCTTTGTTTCAGATTTCAATTTAATTCTTGTAATTAACTAAGTAACATAGTTAATTCCAACTTGGGGAGAATTTTTTTTATTTGTTAATTTATTCTTTGGAAGTGAAGTCTTGAGATTCATTGTTTAACTAATATTATTGTGTTGTCCAATATAATTATCTAGCTTGGGAAAACAAAAGTCAGTTTCAGATTCAACAGTCACTTCTTTCATGTCTTGTGTCAATCAATTCCTATGTTTGTTTGGCCCTTTTCAATCACAAACCTGAAGAAAAAGTGAAAATATTAATTTCCCTTTCCTAAGTTTGAATAAATGCTTCATGAATTCTGTGCCTTTCTGATCTAGTATTAATTATATTTTATCATGAAGCCTTTTTAATTTATTCCTTCTTGAGAGACCCATGAATCAAATCAGTCAAAATATGACTAGCTAGAAATAAGATCCCTTCCTATTTCTCATGAACTTAAATGGATTTCAATTTCCTTTTTTTTTTTTGACTGTTTTGTTTTGTAAATGGGGAATATTATGGGGGCCTGAACTTGAATCTGTTCAAACTTTTGAAATCCGTGCAAAATACTGTTACTCATCAGCCAAATGCTTGTGGTTGGAAATAAAAACCGACAAGTTGCAAAAGAATAGCTGTTTTCAGATGTTTTTTCATCACTGCAAAATGTAAAGATTTACTGCACTACACATAAATATGTATACAGCGAATGGCTGCTCTTCTGTCAAAAGCCAATGCTTATTTACTCTAATTAAAGGATTTAATAGATTTTTCAAAATGAATTATTGTTTGTGTATGTACAAGCAAAAATATATCTGGTATATTTATATATTTGTGCTATACAAAGAATTATGGACTAATCCTTATTGATTATTTAGTATTATGTCTAACAAATTCATGCTTTCACTCAAACTCCTAATTCCTCTCTCATGTGTCTGAGAGTTGCAAATTTATGTCAGATGTGGACAGTGTTTGTTTTCAATAAATAAAAGTATATATTAGGAATCCGAATGGGCATTAGATTTCCTATTCCACACAAGCGTACATTCTCCAACTTCTATTCCATGTTTGTGGATGATTGGCGACATGTAATAAGATAAACATGCTTGAATTAATAGAATACACTTGCCCATCATCCATAATAATGGAATAAGAAGTGCAATAGAGAATCTGATCCTACTTACTTAATTAGTTCATGATACATTGACAAAGTATTTGAAAATTCGATTTTCAAATAATACAATATTTAGAATTTACTTTTTGAAAATTAGTTGTGAGCTTGAATTTAGAATAAGATTTACATTCAGAAAATAAAAAACAAGAAAAAAAAATTCACCCTTTGGCAAATTAAATCAAGGGTTAATACGAGGTTAAGTCTAATTTAAAAAAAATATATCTTTCAAAATTACAAAAACTCTTGACATTTGTTTCTATTTTACAAATTGTACCCTCAAGAAGGGGATATTTAAATATACGAATCTCAATATGGTGTTAGTAACATCACAAGGAAGTATTTGTGATTTTGAAAGATAATTGAAGTTTTAAGTTTATAATTAGACTAAACCTTGGATAGTTTTTTTTAATTTACCCAATAAATGAATCAATTCATTTGTCAATAGACCTATCATGTTTACAGCTATATAAGTTTGATCTTAACATATTACAAACGATAACATTAATTAAAATGTGTAGTTGTGAACCTGTAAGGTCTTGTATCGAGTCCTATTTTTATGTGATCAGGTATTTATCAATTTTCATAATAGTTGATTATTTAAATACAAATCATTTATATATAGAAATGGAACTGGGATCAATCTTGTGCTTTAGTAGTACAAATTTGTCTTGTCAGAGTGATTGATCTACCCGGCGAATTTAATCCCATGTGAATGCGTGTGTTCGTTTTCTCCTACTATCCCAATGTATTATGATGAAAATTTTACATGCACACTTAATTTCACCATCTCAAATGCTATTTTATAAATTCAACTTCTCGGATCTTGTGCCAATCTCTCATTAAATATACTCCATCTTCAATGTCAAGATGATCACCTCACCCGCATCAAACATTTTATCGTACAAATACATTTATGGAAATAGACCAAATTGACCACTTCTCTTTTGTGGAAATGACAATTAGTGGTTGCTCCCAAAATCACCTCTTCCCGCCGATCACCTTCCTAGACGAAACCACCACGAAACCTGCACAAAGGGGGCCGAGGGGGGCTCCGCGCACCCTCTCCGATGCTTAAGTCAAGATTTGGGGGAAGGAAAACAAGCTAGAGAGAGAAAAAGCAATGTAACAAAAAATGGAATTAGGTTAAAATGAACCCGGGCTTGGGCCTTTTATACCTTAGCTCGGATTAGGGTTTCCGTAAAATCCGGGATTCCGCTATTCTACGATTTGGTGTCGTAGTCATCATTAGATTAGGATCGGATCTCATTAAAAACCCTAATTTTACGCATATAATACCAGACCTCCGATCTCTTAGAACACGTCGGTCCTTTGTGTTGATACCTTTAAATCTCACAAGGCATCCCCCATCTTATACATCTCATGACCGAACCGACCTATTCTTCTAACTCTATACAAATCGGCTCAACATCGCCGACTTATACAGTCGGCTCAACATTGCCGACTTATACAGTCGGCTCAACACGACAACTTGAAAAGCTTTGACAGGCCGGCCCAAGTTGGCAGGCCCTATACTAATCTCTTGCTGTAAGCCTCCCCGGATCGGCCCATTATTTAACGCTTAACAAACAATCCTAAGGCTATGGGCCTTATCATTTCGGTCCAATGCCCGATATCACCAGATCGGCCAGACACTCCTAGACCTGTCAGGTCGGCCCAATGTCTTGGGCCTATCAGGTCGGCCCATACCATCATTTGCCCTTATCAATTCCTCCCCCAACTATGGGTTGGTCTACACCTCAACCATAGTTGCTCATAGCCGAACTCCCGACCTAAAATTTAGGGTTTGTGTTTTTCACTTTCCCGCCGACTTTTGGCCTTTCAAATTCCTCGCCGCCCTTTGGCCTTTCAAGTACCGACACGCCGGATTTGATTGATAAGACATCATTTTGCTTCCCCGACGCCTGCGTGAGACCGTCCCCATCATCATCTCAAAATCGAGGCACCCTTCGCCTTCTTTCTCCCCTTATAAAAGTCATCTTCCTCCTCCATTTCTCACTTTCCCACACTTCAAGTTTCGGAGCGTCCTTCCCAAAGACACTCTTCTTCTCCTCCTGGCGAAATTCTCCGGACTCCGATAGGCTTCCGCAGTTCCACCTCCCGGACTACTTTCTTCCTTCAACCTCATATTTATATCCAAATGAAGTGACCCTTTCCTTCCAGTTTTCTTTCCTTTTAATATGGCATCCTCTTTCCTCTCATTCAACACCGCTTGACGCGTTGTCGGCCGACTTAGAACGGTGGGCGATGACGACGGGACTCTGTCCCTCCGCCACTTTCCCTCACGGTCCGCCCATCGGACCCGACGCGATCAATCTAGCTCCGATTCAGGTCGTGACTCGACACAATAGAGATCCGAGCCCGTGCTCGTCCCTTTACCTCGTATATCCTCATGATTTTAAGGGGACCACCTTATCACCCCCAATCTTCAAACCCTTAAAAGAACCGCCCAAATTCCGTCCTCTTTCAAACTCTATCTTCCTAGCTCTCCGACCGACCTAATCGACCTCCACCCAATGCCCTATCCTTCTTCGTAGGTCAGATAGAGGGCGGCCTCCGATTTCCCATCCATCCATTCATGGCTGGGGTATCCGAGTTCTCCCGGGTGCCCTTAAATCAACTAGCCCCGAACTCCTTCCGTATCCTAGCCGGCTTCATTATTTTGACCAAGTATTTAGACATAGAACCCACTTTAGATCTGTTCTTTGCCCTATTCCAAATAAAGAGCTCAAACACCAAGGGCCTTTTCTACATCACCTCCCGAGGTGATGCTCAATTTTTAAGCAAGTATCCTTCCTCCAATAAATTCTGGAAGGACAAATATTTTTTCATTTCCTCCCCGAGCTTGGGGTTCCCTATTGCTTGACTGACCCTTCCACTTCAACGCAAACACAACCCTAGAGATCGGTCTCCCGACCTCCGTGCTCGGATAAATAAACTCACTTTGGTTAAATATGACCTCTCTCGCCTTATAACCCCTTCTCTTTTATACTACTTTGAAACCGAGCCCCATCGCGGCTCCCTTTACCTCATGCGACCTGGTAATTGTCTTTTTTTGCGATTGATCTATTTTACTCTTTACTCATTGGCTAATCTTTCTTCTTTGTGCGATATGTTCATGGCACGGATGGTCACCGAGCGGATGATGAGGAGCAAGTCCTTGCTCTCCCGGCTCACAACCTCCTTCATCCAAAGTGTTGCCGCTCCACGCCCGGAGGTCGCCCTCCTCCACTTCGGCGACCGACACCATTGCCGCAGTGATGGCCGATCTTACGCCCAGAGCTCAACCTTCTATCCGACCTCCTCCTTCAAAGAGGCCGGGCTGGCACCAGGGAGCTGAGCTACCAAGAGGCGAAGAACACCCCACCTCCTCGCCGCTCTCCCTCTCTCTCGCACTCCCATTCACACGCCCAACCAAACCTTCCTTCTTCACCGGCAATTCCATCCTCAAGAACACCGATGGAACCTTTGCCATCCAATATATTCAAGGCAATCGCCCGAACCCCCCGATCAATCAAGATGGGAGAAGCTCGGCGATCTTTGAGCCGGTGACTTCATTCTCGCCTCAACCAATCCAAGGCCGATGCACAATTGGGCTGCAGACTGATCTCCCGAGCTCGGGTTGGCTTTGCCGACCCTTCCCAAAGTGCCGAGCTCAACAATTCCAAGAAGGAGGTCGTCCCACCGAAAGCTCCTGGAGACTAAACTCCTAGAGGAAAATCGCCGAGTATAAGGAGGGGGAAGAGGTCAACAAGGCCACGGTGGCTTCTCTGCAGGCCAAAATAAAGGCTTTGAGATCGATAATGCCGACTCAAGACCGAGCTAAGCGATCTCCACCTGTATGTCAATGTCGACTGCCCGAGCCGAGGGCGTGGAAGGTTCGGTCGGCAAGTTTCTCACCTCCCGAGGCTCTTCCATAGTTCAGGCCATTCGGGAGAGGGTGAAGCAAGCCTTCCTAAGCTCCAAGGAATTTATCATAGTTCTTCTCAGATCCGCCATGGAGTACTATGGCTTTGCTTTTGACCAGGCCGAGCTTCAACTCGGGAACGCGGTATCACTCACCGAGCCCTTCGATCGCCGAGGTCCCCGAAGGATTCTCGCCCGATCCCAAAGGCTTCGTATTTTTCGACGAGGCGGAGCGTCTCAACCTCGCTCCCGTGGAGGAGTTCATGAGTCCTTATCCGCTCCTTTTATCCTCCACCACCTCCTCCGGCTCGGCCGATCCTTCGCAAGCTCCCCGGAGCTCATCCTCCTCCTCTCGCCTTTCCTACAGTCAAGTTCAGGATATCCCGATGACGATCCCGAACTCGCTCTCATAGACGATGTGACCATCTCCACGGATGACCCGAATACCGAGAATGTTCCCCTACTACTTAGGAGTTCAGTTCTGCTTTTGTAATTTTCTATCATGTACTTGTATTTATTTTGAATGATCAATAAAGTTTCTTCGCACTTTCATTTCTCGATCTCTTGTCTATTATTCTTGTAATTATTTTTTTTTTTTCAAAAAGATTAGCATATCGTGCTCTCCTCGTGGCCCCAAGTATTTGGAGACTAGCTCGAGCCGAGCTCCAAATACTTGCCGCCTCTCGAGGAAGCTCTCGAGCCGAGCTCCCGCATGGCCTCGTGGCCCCAAGTATTTGGAGACTAGCTCGAGCCGAGCTCCAAATACTTGCTGCCTCTGGGAGGAAGTCGGCTCGAGCCGAGCTCCTATATGGCTCGTGGCCCCAAGTATTTGGAGACTAGCTCGAGCCGAGCTCCAAATACTTCGGGCCTTCAAGGAAGCTGGCTCGAGTCGAGCCGCATGGCCTCGTGGCCCCAAGTATTTGGAGACTAGCTCGAGCCGAGCTCCAAATACTTGCCGCTCCATAGGAAGGCGGCTCGAGCCGAGCTCCTCGCGTGGCCTCGTGGCCCCAAGTATTTGAGACTAGCTCGAGCCGAGCTCCAAATACTTGTCGTCTTCATAGGAAGGCGGCTCGAGCCGAGCTCCTCGCATGGCCTCGTGGCCCCAAGTATTTGGAGACTAGCTCGAGCCGAGCTCAAATACTTGTCGATCTTCATAGGAAGGCCGGCTTGAGCCGAGCTCCTCGCGTGGCCTCGTGGCCCCAAGTATTTGGAGACTAGCTCGCCGAGCTCCAAATACTTGTCGATCTTCAAGGAAGGCTGGCTCGAGCCGAGCTCCTAGCATGGCCTCGTGGCCCCAAGTATTTGGAGACTAGCTCGAGCTGAGCTCCAAATACTTGTCATTTTTAATCGTTTCCACTTTTCGAACTCATAATGTAGGGCAGCGTATCATTTCATTCAAAACGAGTAGATTGATTACATCAAATATTTCTCTATTCTAGAATGATATTTCTTCAAATTGCAACTGCATTCCACGCCCTGGGAGCTTTCGTCCTCCGATCTCTTCCACTCATACGCACCTCCCGCCAACACCTTTACCACCCGAAGTGGCCCTTCCCACCCGCATCCAATTTCCCTTGTTTTTGCTAGCATCCGACCTTCTTAAAACCAAATCACCGACCTGAAAGGCCCTTTTCTTTACTTTCTTATCATAAGTTGCTTTGATCCTTCCTCGTGTCTTTTCCATCTGCAAAAATGCCATCTCCCTCTTCTCATTTATCGTATCCAATGCCTCTCGGATCAACACTCATTAATATTTTCATCAAAATTACGACTCGATGTGTTTCCATCCCGATCTCCGCCGATGACCGCATCCATGCCATACACCAAACTGAACGAGCCTCTCAGCGGTGGCCTCGCTCCTTCTGATTAGTTCGATAAGCCCACAAAGACCGAATCGAGCTCCCGAACCCATGCTCCTCCCGCCTTTTCAAGCCGAGCCTTCAATCCTTGGACAAGAATCCTATTAGTTACCTCCACTTGCCCATTAGCTTGCGGGTGAGCCACCGAAGTGAAGTTTTGCTTGATCTTCATTTCCTCACACCAAGCTCGGATTTACTCCCCGCGAATCGCATCCCGTTATCTCGATATCAAGGCCCGAGGCACTCCATACCGACATACTATGTTTTGCCAAATAAATTTCATCATCGCATCCTCATTTATCTTAGCAAGAGGTTCGCCTCCACCCACTTGCTAAAATAGTCGATGGCCACAATCAAGAATTTCCTCGACTGGCCGGAGAAAGGGACCCACGATGTCAATTCCCCATTTTGCAAACGGACATGCCGAGCTCATCGTCATGAGTTCCTCCGCCGGTCGATGTACCAAAGGTGCATGGATCTGACATTTTTCGCATGCTCTCACCAACTTCTCTGCTTCTCCTTTCAGGTAAGGCCAAAAATACCCTGCCCTAAGGACTTTTTTCATCAAAATTCTCACTCCCATGTGATTCCCACAACAACCTTCATGTATCTCTCTGAGCACATATGTACCCTCCTCTCCACTCAAACACCTCAGCAAAGGCATAGAGAAGCCTCTCTTATATAACTTATCCCCAATAATACAAAAACGCGTCGCTCGAATTTTCAGTCGAGCTGCTTCACGCCTATCTGTTGGTAAGACCCCTTCTTTTAAGTAAGCTATGATAGCCGACCTCCAATCTTATTTTTCCTCAATCTCTCCGACCTCCAACCCCAAAGATCGTTTCCTTTGCTACCGTATGTGATCTGTTTAGCTTGATTCTCCAAGGCCGAATCGCGAATTTTGCCGTAAAATCCGCTCTACCATTTTCTTCCCTTGGGACTGGCATACCTCGACTTCCTTCACTCTTCCTTCTAAAGCTCGATATGCTTCGACATACCTCTTCATTCTTTCTTCCCTCACCTCGAACTCTCCCATAACTTGTTTTTATGGACGAGCCGAGAGTCCATGTAAATTACCATCTTAATGTGACCCCCATCTCAATGGCCATTTGCATTCCTCCGATGAATGCTTCATACTCTGCCTCATTATTAGATAACTTGAATTCCAACCTCACAAAGAAAGTCATTTTCGATCCCTCATGGCCGATCAAAACAATACCAAGACACATCCCGAACTCCCTTCAACCATCCACATAAATCACCCAAGCTCCTTCACTCGCTATCATCTCTGGTTGATTCTTGAACAAAATCGCCAAAGCCTCGAGCTTTGATGGCCGATCTGTTCTCAAATCGATATCATATTCACTCATTTCGATAGCCCACTTCACTAACATCCCCGCTACCTCGGGTTTGCTCATCACATTTCTCAACGGAAGATTAGTTCGAACGATTACCTTATGCGAAGGAAATACGGCCAAGTCTTCTCGATCTACCAAGGCCAACCCGCTTCTCGATCTCCGCATATCGCAGCTCGGCATTCCTCAAAACTTTCTTGACATAGTATACCGCCTCAACCGATCTCTCCTCCCCGATCAAGACCGTGCAACCCGCCCCCTACCGAAAGATAGAGGTATAGGGGCTCTCGCAACGGCTTAGTTAGCAATGATAGATCTGCTAAGTAATTTTTCAAGTCCTCGAAAGCCTTTTGGCACTCTTCATCCCAAACAAACTTTTTGGCTTTCCTCAAGACCTTAAAAAGGGCAAACTTCTCTCTGCAAGGCGTGAAATAAAGCGATTCAATCTTTGCTGCTAGCCGACTGTTAAACATCGCACATCTTTGGCATCCCGAGG
Source organism: Rehmannia glutinosa (assembly GCA_016081115.2). Lineage (NCBI taxonomy): Eukaryota > Viridiplantae > Streptophyta > Magnoliopsida > Lamiales > Orobanchaceae > Rehmannia > Rehmannia glutinosa. The sequence continues at coordinate 77,025,854 of CM071925.1, read as the reverse complement.
TGGTGCCATTTCTCTAATAGCCCGACCTTTTCCGGGTTGGCCTCTATTCCTTTCTCCGTAACCATGTACCCCGAAACTTTCCCCGACCTGACCCCCAAAGGCACACTTCTTGGGGTTCAAACCTTCATCCTATACTTCCTCGGGGTGTCAAACGCGTTTCGGCCAGGTCATGCACATGCTCTCTGACTTTTATACTTTTGACCAACATATCGCCTACGTACACCTCCATGTTCTGCGCGAGCCGCTCCCCAAACATCTTATCTACCAACCTTTGGTATGTGGCTCCCGCATTCTTTAATCCGACGGCATTACTACATAGCGAGAATGTACCAAAAGAGGTGGTGAAGCATACTCTTTTTTTGGTCTTCTTCTCGCTAACCTCGATCGATGATATCCCTGATGCATCCATCATGCTAAGCGCTACTCACATCCCGACGTCGAATCCACCACCGATCAATTCGGGGCAATGGGTAATAATCTTTAGGGCAAGCACGATTCAAATCCCTAAAGTCCACACACATGCGCAATCGTCCTCCGTTTTTGACCAATACGCATTAGATAGCCATTCGAAATTGGATTTCTTTAATGTGCCTGCTTTCAACAACTTTTGCACCTCCGCCCTAATTATAGCATCCTTCTTAGGACCGAAGTTCCTCTTCTTTTGCTTTACCGGCTTATATGATGGATTAACATTAAGCCTATGTTCAACAATGCTTGGATCTATTCCCACCAGGTCTTCCGCTGTCCAAGCAAATACATCCACATTATTCCTTAAAACTCCACCAGCTAATCCCTCAATTCATCAGTCAACTCTTTTCCGACCTTAGTGACCTTATCGGTCACCGGAACTAGCTCGACCATCATCATTTCATCATTGGGTTGGACATGCTCCACTGGTTCGTCCAACCTAACCAACTTGTCTTTGTTTCTATCATCATCAAAAGCACTCCCCCTTTCTGCCTTCTGAATACTTTCTACGTATAATTTTCTAGCCATATACTGATCACCATCGACTTCCCCTACTTTCTCTCCCACAGAAATTTCATTTTTAGATGGTATACCGACACCACTGCTTGGAAGGCATTTAGTGCTTGGCTACCCAACATGACATTATAAGAGGACGGCGCCTCGACTATCAAAAACCGAATCATTCTATTTTTACGATTAGGCTCCTTACCCAAAGAGACAGTAAAGTAATCATACCTATTGGTTGGATCATCCCTCCAAATAATCCGACCAACGCTGTGTCCACTGCTCCAAGCCGACCGAGAGATCCATCTTCCTATAGCAATCATAGAATAGAATATCCGCTGAACTCCCAGTGTCCACAAATACCACCGCACATCATAATTAGAGATCGTCATTTGTGATCACAAGGGCATCGTTGTGAGGTGTCACAATACCCCCGCAATCCTCCTGTCCAAATTGGATATTCGCCCTTGACCAGGCTGTTCCACCTTCAATCGCTTTCTTGCACCGACCAGCCGCTCTCACATAATTTTTCCGAGCTCGCCTCGAATCTCCTTCCGTCGGCCCTCCAACAATCATCTCGGATAACCTCACGCCGAGGTGGGGGCGAGGTGGAGGTAGCTCCTCCTCTCCCCCCTACGCTCAGGCTCCCGCCGAGGTTGATGATATCCCCTGCTTATCCTCTTATACTCCCCTTTTTTCTCCTTTTTGTCAATGTACACAAATTTCTGAGGTGACTGCTTGAATGAGCCGTTCGATCTCATCTCTTAGTGTGTGCACCGATCCGTTGTGTGCCCATACTCATTGTGAAATCTACAAAACTCCTTACATTTCGCCTTTTATCGGTGCCTCTCGCATGCGCCTTTGGCCATCTCGGTCGGGATGCCTCTCAATAGCTATAAGCACTTCGCCGAGGAATGTACCAAAGGCGTATACTTCTCAAACCTCGGCTTTTCCCCATTGCCTCGGACACTCGGCTTCTTCGAGGTACTTTGTCTTCCCGATCTTCCCTCCTCGTCTCTTCTCTTCTCTCCTTCCTCTCTTTTCATTTTTCTCGCCTCTTCCCGGGTTTATGTATTTCTCCGCCCGAGCTAACAAATGAAAATGTCTTAGCGAAGGCTCTATCACTAATGATTCAAAGAACTCCCCATCCTCGTGGCCCGAGCTAGGGCATTGGCCAAAATTTCCGGACTAGGCGATGGCACCTCCAACTTTGCCGTAAACCTCTTGATATAGCTCCTGAGTCCTTCCCTTCTCTCTCGCTTTGATATCGAACAGGTCGGGCGTCTTTTGGTACTTACGGCAACTCAAATCGGTTAAGGAAAGCCGAAGCTAAAGTCATCAAAATTCGAATGGAGCCCGGAGCTAGTCAAGCTAAACCACCGCTTTGCCGATTTCGTCAAAGTGGTAGGAAAAACTCTACACATCACGCCGTCCGTGAATCGTGTAGTAGCAAATGGCGTTCTCAAAATGGCAAAGGTGGTCCTACCTGGATCGGGTACCATCATATTCGGCTCGAGCTCGGTATGAGGCCGATGTTCGTCGCCATCACCTCACTCCTCCGAGAAGGTGTCCCCCTCTCACCCGAATCGCGCTGCGCCCTCGGTACTCGGCCACCCTCCGGCGAATATCTCGCACCTCACGGTGAAGGTCATCCATCCGTTCCGACCAATCTTGGTCCTCGCATTGAACATGCTCGCGCTCCTTGATGAATGTACTTCCTCCGCCATAGTCGGTCGCCGCCGACCTCTTTCTCCTACCTCCGGAGGGGACCACGGGAGGGGGACCACCGGGAGAGGAGGGACCACCGGAGGGGGACCACCGTGGAGCCGGTGGTGGAAGCATCTCCCTCAGCGTCTCTCCACCGTCCGCTCCACCTCTAGTGATGAAGCCACCCATTGTTCAAAGAACATTGGACTCAAATCTATACTCCCCCAGGACATAGCGTCGTCCATCCGCTCCTCGTCCTCTTCCGCACCCGCGCCTCGCCATTCACCGGGGTGGTGGGGGCGGAGGTGGAACATCCTCTGCGTGACTACGCCCGGAGTATCTCCCGGCGGCGCGGTTCAAATCATCTTCCAAACTCCTCCTAACCTCCATAGCCAAAACTCGAATCTCACGTCTCGCTCAATGATTCCCACAGACGCGCCACTTGGTTGCTCCCAAAATCACCTCTTCCCCGCCGATCACCTTCCTAGACGAAACCACCACGAAACCTCGCACAAAGGGGGGAGGAGGGGCTCCTGGCACCCTCTCCGATGCTTAAGTCGGATTTGGGGAAGGAAAACAAGCTAGAGAGAGAAAAAGCAATGTAACAAGAAAAAATGGAATTAGGTTAAAATGAACCTGGGCTTGGGCCTTTATACCTTAGCTCGGATTAGGGTTTCCGTAAAATCCGGATTCCGTTACGATTTGGTGTCGAGTCATCATTAGATTAGGATCGGATCTCATTAAAAACCCTAATTTTACGCATATAATACCGGACCTCCGATCTCTCGAACACGTCGGTCCTTTGTGTTGATACCTTTAAATCTCACAAGGCATCCCCGTCTTATACATCTCATAAACCGAATCGACCTATTCTTCTAACTCTATACAAAGTCGGCTCAACATCGCCGACTCTATACAGTCGGCTCAACATTGCTTGACTTATATACGGAGTCTACTCAACACGACAACTTGAAAGCTTTGACGGTAGCCCAAGTTGGCGGCCCTATACTAATCTCTTCTTTGTAAGCCTCCCGGATCGGCCCATTATTTAACGCTTAAAAACAATCCTAAGGCTATGGGCCTTATCATTTCGGCCCAATGCCCGATATCACCGGATCGACGGCCAGACACTCCTAGACTGTCGTCAGTCGGCCCAATGTCTTGGGCCTATCAGTCGGCCCATACCATCATTTGCCCTTATCAATTAGTTATGTTTTTCAAACACATGTATTTTTAGCTTTTTTGACTAAAAATTGACGATCATACCCTTTGTGTATTTTCTAGCGAGGCACTTGCCCATTTTTCAAAAAATTGATTTGGTACATAACCTGGTATTGAGTCATATGAGTCTCGGTACCGAGACATATATACCGGTCTCCGAAATGAAAAAAAAAAAAAAAAAAAAAAAGAAGTGGACATTTGAACTCAAAAATGGCTAAAAACCATGTTTTTGGAAAATATGGCTAAAAACATTTTTGTCTTAGAGAAAAGGCCAAAAATCCGACGGACTCAATACATTTCCTTAATTCTTCCCACACATATCTCACCTTTAATTAATTATTTCATTTCCTGTACATTAAATTCAAATAATGTATTTTTCCCTCCCCAGATGCATATGTGGGGGCATGGATCACAATACAGAAAAGGGCCAGAATCCCTAAGAGGCACACAGCCAACAGCAATGCTAAGGCTTCCATGCTACTGCTGTGCACCTGGTTGTAAGCATAACATTGACCACCCAAGACCCAGGCCCTCAAAGATTTCAGAACCCTCCAAACACATTACAAGAGGAAACATGGTGCCAAGCCCTTTATGTGCAGAAAATGTGGGAAACCATTTGCTGTGAAAGGTGATTGGAGAACACATGAGAAGAATTGTGGCAAGATTTGGTACTGTGTTTGTGGTTCTGATTTTAAGCACAAGAGATCCCTCAAAGACCACATTAAGGCCTTTGGCCGAGGACACGGTGCTTACGGGATACAAGCGCCGGAGTTTGAGGAGGAAGAAGATGAATCAGCTTCTGAGATTGAGCAAGCAGGAGACTACTCTTCTCCATTAATATTGTGAGTTTATTATATATTTATATATGCATGCATGGAGGATTTTGAGGAGATAGATTTTTTTTTTCTTTTTTAATTTGTGTGTAAAAAATTGTGTTTTAATTTATGGTGGGATGTATTGAGATGAGGTTCATATATATATTCCTTTGCAAGGATTTGTTATTTTCTTCTTTTTTTCTTAATTAATTACATTCCCCATTAATATCTTTAATTAATCAGTTATATATATCCAGTTTCCTCTTCTCTACAATTGTGAATGGATGGATTGTTGTTCGTGTTGTGGTGTAGTGTAATATATAAGGGTTTGGAGTCTACTCGGTTATTTTCAATTTTGTAAGAGCTAGTAATTTGGTTATATTATATTTTACATATATATATATTTAATAAGTTGGGAGGATCAAAGGATCGGGATCAAGAAACTCGAAAGGCCGATAAGAGTTCAAACTTGATCAACACCCTCATACGAATGAGCGATACCACTTAACTTACAAGCGTCATTGGATTTTAAACTTGATTTTGGTCCAATTAATATTGGGCTTGAAAATATATATTTGAGTTAAAAGATAAAATAAGATCCAAGCCCAAATGGCCCAAGTTCTAGAATTTGTCTAGAAGTGTCTTGGAAAAATATCTTAGATATTATTTGTAGAAATGTTTGTAGAATGTTCTAGGAAAGTAGATATTTTAGAAGATGATTCTAGTGGATGAATTATAGCCATTAGATTAAATAAATCCTAGCCATTGGTTAGGAAGTTGTACTAGTATAAATAGGGTGTCTTGATCATTTTGTAACAAGCCAAAAATTTGAGAAGAATCAAGCAAATATTTCTCCACCAAAAACTCTCTTATATTTCTTAGCCTAAATAACCTCCTCCTACTACAAAGAAAAATAATTTCTCTTCCAACTTCCAATTTCTAAATAACCCTTCTTACCTAAATTGAGATAACCCTCCTCCAACAAAGTGGTATCGAGCCACAAGATCACTTGTGGTTTACATAAAAATATGGCAAATGGTGTGGCTTCTTTTCAAGTCCCTATGCTCAACACAAGCAACTATGATAATTGGAGTATCAAGATGAAGGCCCTTTTGGGTGCACATGAAGTTTGGGATATTGTAGAAAAGGTTATGTCGAGCCACAAGACGAGACTACACTATCCCAAACTCAAAAGGATAATTTAAAGATTCAAGAAAGAGAGACAAGAAAGCTCTCTATGTCATCTACCAAGCTTTGGATGATGATGGTTTCAAAAGATCTCAAATGCAACTACCGCCAAGGATGCATGGGAGAAGCTTCAAACATCTCACAAAGGAGCCGAGCAAGTAAAGAAGGTACGTCTCCAAACATTAAGAGGTGAATTTGAAGCTTTACATATGAAAGAGTCTGAATCTATTTCGACTATTTTTCAAGAGTTTTGCGGTTTTAATCAAATGAAAAGAAATGGTGAAAAATTAAGTGATGTGAGAATTATGGAAAAGATAATCCGTTCTTTAAGTCCTAAATTTGAGCATATTGTCGTAATAATTGAGGAAACAAAAATTTGGAGGAGATGACTATTGATCAATTATTGGGGTCATTACAAGCATATGAAGAAAAACATAAAAAGAAGCAAGATATTGTAGAACAAGTTTTTAAAATGCAAGTGAAGGATAAAGAAGAAAGCATGAGCAATGAACGTGGTCAACATGGAAGAGGTCATTTCAAGGACGAGGCGACGAGGCCGTGGTTGTGGACATGCACGAGGAGGTTTCAATAATAATGAAGATAGAAGAGAATACCCAACCAAAGGGACGCGGGAGGAG